>CAOJBK011944342.1:0-10280 GCA_948294925.1 Codiaeum variegatum
GAAAAGGCAGAAGTTAAATACTCATCTTTTCCAACAGAAGTGCCCTAGGGAAAGACAGAAGTTAATTGCTGATCATTTCCAATGAAGCCACCCTTCTACGTAGCGGACAGGGGAGGACGATTCAATGGAGCCATTACCTGGAGAAGTGCAACCGTTCCATCTAAACCAGCTAAAAGGCCAAAGGACAAGACACTGAAAATTCCCTTCAATCTAATCTAAGCCTCGATCAGCGAGCCCATGCTCCACCAGCGAGCCCATGCTCCATCCGCTAGCCCATGCCTCCATCAGCGAGCCCCAAGCCTCCATCAGTAAGCCTAGAGCCTCCATCAGTGAGCCTACAACATTTTACTCAGCACTTTTTGAGCTGCAAAGCCTTCAAGTGCTACGCTTCAAGGGGACAAATGATACGGCTCAGCTTTTGCTCGGTTTGGCCCTAACAACAACCTCAGATCCAGATCGAACCCTATAGCATCCTGTTACACCCGAACCTGAGGCTCTCATAAGCTTTGTCCCCTAGCGACCTTAAGGGTTTAGGATTTGACAGCAGACCAAGTGTCACAAACCTCATGGAGAGGTACACTATCAACACTGCCAGCGTACCCCAGGCTGACACGTGTCCCATTCAACAGGGTTTTTCACCCTATAAATGCAAGCATCATCAGCCTGAACTAGGTAATCAAGAATTAATGCAAACCTATCCTCTAAAACTCTTAAACCATATATTGTTCCACTTGTGATTCAACCCTTTCACTCACTAGAGTGTCAGAGGGTTATCATTGGACACAACGTCTGGCACCTCTGGCCAGTCTTCTTTCTGTGCAGGTCCATTCCAGCTCGACTAGAGCAGTTCAATCCTAGCGTGATTAAACACAGCAAGCATCAGCGGGTGAATAGTAAACTCCAAATTTGGTGATTTACTGTATATATCCTTATTTTGCAGTGGGATATACCGTTCGGTTGAAGGCTGAAAAATTGTATAATTTACAATTTTATGCTATTATAGCGTGTGGTTGGCGATGCTCTTGGGGCCCTAACTCCAAATTATTTTTATTTTATTCTTCCCCTTTTTTTATGTTACTTTTATTTTATCTATTTATTGTATTTTTCTTTAATTATATAGTTGTTACTTAGATCTTTATTTGAGTTTATTATTATTTCTTTTTATTCCTATGATATTGCAGTCCATAATTTGAATGGATTGGGAGGAGGGATCCCCTCGAACATTCGATTGTTTTTTGTAATTTAATTTTTGTTTGTCTCTACATTAGTTATATTTTCTTGCTCTTGTAAACATGTGCCCTTCTTTGAACCTTAATGACTAGATGAGGGATCCTTGCAATTATTTTTATTCTATTTCACTCTCTTTACCACTTTTTCATTTATATTATAATTGTCATTCATATTATTATTGGCATGCATTAATCTTAATCAATTTATACTGTTCATTCATACACAAAAACCTCTTTTTAATATGAATCCATATCGATTAAGGACAAAAGTAGAGAATATTTTTAAAAGTCAAATTTATGGTCCCTCAATCTGACTTTGGTTTGACGCTAGTTCCTTTTCCATTTGGAAAATTATATTTAGAGTCATTCTAAAAGGTTTCTTAGCTCACTGTGAATTATTTTCTAAAAACTTAGTAGTGACTCATTCACACACACATCATGCATTAATGGGCCCATAGAGGATTCATCCAACGTGGGACTCGAGCTCCAAGAGAACAAATAATCAGTCGAAGGAGGGTGGATTCCTTAAACTCGTATCTTAAGGTGCACGTCACTTCTTGCTGTGGAGGGCGAGATCTCATCACTGGCGACTCCACTAGGGAAAAATTAAATTTTCTAAAAAAAATGGACTATCTTTGGTAAACAAAATCACTTTTGGCTCAAATTTTATATAGACATTGTTTTCATTCATCACTTTTCACATGCTCTTGTATATCTAGGAAAACATGGACTGAGAGTAGCATCGAGTGAGCTTCCCTCCTGGGACTGCTCTGCCAATAGTGAAATAATCCAACGTAAGCGTATCCATTATTCCTACTAGTTAGGGTAATGAGGTTGCACCTACTCGAACCTCTGAGATTCATATGTGATTAGATATATTGCACTTCTAGTCATTGAGTAATCTTCAAACCACCAAATATCATGTGTTGACCAATAGAACCTTCTTTTAAGGCTTCATGTACCATAATATTGAAATTGGTATGCCAACATGGAACCTTTCTATTCATGCATGTAACTTCCATACTCTCATGTATTTATATATGAGCATATTTATATTATAACACATTTTAGATATCATACATTCAAAAATATTGCATAAAAATCACATATACATTTTATTGGTACAAAGAAAATTATTACTTAGGTAACGTATGATAATTTTTTAAACAATGCATATGTGTATGGTTTTATGTGAATGATATGAGACTTATTAATCATCTAAGGTCTTAAATGAAATGAAAAATTAAAGTTCAAATTTAGTACATAAAATTTAGAACATGAAGGAGTGAAAGGAAAATCAATTTTTAGCCAATAGAAATGTGACACTTTGACCAACTGTATTACAACGTAGCGAAGGACACTTTTAAGGTAGAAATGAGACCTATATAAACTGAATTATCTTTGATTTTAGGTGCTTAGGTTGTTCAACTTTGTTAGAATAGTTAGAAGAACAACAAAAGATAAGTTGAAAGAAGAAGAAAGAAAAGAGAAATTTAGGGCTTTCATCTTCACCTTCATTATCATCATCAAAGGTGAGGTTTAAACTTTATATTTCTTACATGAATTAAGTATATCTTCATCCTCCCTTATTGAACACTTTCTAAAAGTTATGGTATGGTTATTGGATAAGTATAAGTGCTTGTGAATTGATTGAATTATGAAAGTAAATATGTGTTCTTGAATTCTTTGTTGTAACAGAATTTTGTGGCTTATTTTTTAGGACCATATGGTAGGAACTAGAAAAAACCTAAAGCATATAAGTTTTTTTATTTATGTCTTAACTAAAATCATGTAAAAGGGCTTTACAAAAGTTTGCTTGTGTGATGAGGTATAATTGAAAAATCAAGGTTGTTTCTGTTTGAGAGTTTTGCAAGAACCCTATTTTGAGTACTTTATTTGACCACCTTAAATGAAGAATTGAAAGAAGTGATCAAAATAAAAATTGTTAATTTGTGTGTTATCTAAATCTGTAAATTATGGTTGTAATTGGACTTGTATATTCTCTAAAAATCTTAGCTGAACATGAACTGCCCAAGCTGTCTATATGTAGGGAACATGTCAGCACATGTATGAATTTGAAACTTTACCATTTGTTACACATTGTATATTTTGAGCTAGTTTTTGTGTATGATGTATCCATTTATGTTTAGCTTCTATAGAAAAAGGAATAAGGTCATTTGGACATGTGTAGCAAATGTTATTCACTCCTAAATACTGAAAGGTCAGGCTGTCATATATGGAAAAATGCACAATGTAAAGCTCACTTACATTAAACATAGACCTAAATACATATTAAGTATAAGCATTGATCTAAGACACAATGTTGATCAAATATATTTCATATTTTAGGACCGAAAAGTATTGGAAAAGGATAAGAGGAGGGTACACATCATACATAAACGTTTAGATCTTAAGAGGTGAGTATAAGTTTTAATTGAAGCTTATTGTGCAATTATGTATCTTAAGTGGATTTAACTTGTGAATGTCAAATTATGGCTTCAACATTAACCTAGTATATTTTGACATGAACTATTTGTTGATCATTTATGTTACTGTGGATATTTTACCAATGGGTGTTTAATGTGAATACAATTGATTATTAGTAAATGGTGAGAACTTATTATTCATTTGCAAAGTACTTTGCACTTGAACACTTGCATTTAAGATTAAAAGGATGTTGTGACCTACTTCATAAGTAATTGCAAATCACTTGGAAAATCACATGGAAAATGTAAATGATCAAAGGATATCACTTAATTCACTTGATATATATTCGCCAGTACTATCAAATATCGATTGTTTCACTTGAATCTCGGAAGCAATATTTGTCTTGCAAGGTCACAATAAAATCAAAAGAACTAATGCACAAGCACATGCATCATATGATTCTCATACTTTATGGTGATTTGTATGGTTTGTTTGTTTTATATGCCTTTAGAATATATATATATATATATATTCATTGAGTCATAACTCACCAAATTGTAATTATTTTTCCAGATGATGAAGTCAATGATTGTCTATTTTGAAGTTTAAATAATTTTAGATAGATCATCGATCAAAGGTCACCAGCTAAGCCTCACTCCTTCTCTCTCCTTGTATCATACAATATCATATAGTTTGGGTAAACCATTTACATATGTATACATAGTTTGTGCTTATATATAAGTTATGTTAAAGATAAAAGTGTCAATGTGACGATATATCTGTTGGGATTAAACTTGTTATGAATTGTTTGATTAATATGCTATGTTGGTTATGTATAAAATGAATACTTGGTATGCCAATATTCTAATGTGAATTGTGTTTTGAGTTGCATAGAAATTGGAATAGGGTGTTACAACGCATACTTACATATATGTATCATGGCAAGATAAGCCTAAACAAAGTGGATAAAGTCCCAAAACACTCTTTCTTACCATTTCTTTCCTCTTTTATGTATGAATTATGTCTACTATAGTTGTGTCTCATCAAATTGTTGATACTCCATCTTCTCTTTTCCAAAGGTCACCATGTCTCACGATGATATCAATACTATTACAACTGCTACCGATGTTGCTGCTTAACCTATTGATTTAGTTGCTCTCTTAGTCGACTTCATGTAAAAAGCAAGATGGGTAAAAACATCAATGATCAGTAAGCTTTGCTTGTTTTTTCATTTTGATCACTAACCTTTGATTTTTTTTAATCGGACTCAAAATGGGCTCGGAATTGTGAAAATACTAAAACAGGTTAAACTAAACCAAACTGAGTCGAGCCAGCTAAGAGCGAGTCAGATTCTCCGTGCATGTGCTAATGCCTTGACCCGTGTTTGACGGCCTTGGCTCGTGTGAGAAGGGCTCTACTAGTGCACAGAGGGATCCCCTCGTGCTCTAAAATTCTGACTTTTCAAACCCATTTTTCTTTATGACTACGACCCTTGGGCTCATTTTTCAATAACTTTTGGAGACGTAAAACCTTTGCTACTATTCACACTAAAATTACACCTAAACACTGTGGAGACCCACTCACGTCGAATCAAGCCATCAGAACCACCAGTTCCTTGACACTGCCAAGCTAAGACATAAATTTTGAATTTTTCTAAATTCGTTGTAATCGTTTTTCTTCCTAAAATCAACTAGGAAAATCACATTACAAAAATCATTTTCTTAAATCCTAATTCTGGATTGGATTAGCAGCCTATTGATTAACATTTTTATGAACTAAAAATGGTAAGCTTCTAACACAAACCCCCACTTTTATTAGACCAACCCCCAACCATTTGCAAGAATGGAGAAAGATGTGGGGTTTAATTCTCATTCAAAGGAATATGCCAGCAAGCCTTATCATGAAGGCTTCAGCTACAAATCCATTTTTTATTTATTTTTATTTGATTAAAATTGGCTAAAAATATAATTTTGGTGTCTGAACTTTTTAAGATCTGCTAATGTGGTGTCTCAACTATTTTTTTGTTCACTTTAGTGCCTGGACTTTGAAAAAAGTTAACAAATTAGTGCTTCTGACCGATTTGTGGTGGCCAGACTACTAAGTCAATAAGATTAGATGTTAAGTCATCTAGATGACTCGACATCTAATTTGTTTGACACAGTAGTCTGACCACCACAAAATCGGTACGAAGCACTAATTTTTTAACTTTTTCAAAGTTCAGGCACTAAACTAAATTTTAAAAAAAAATTGTTGAAACACCATATTAGTAGATTTTAAGAAATTTAGATATCAAAATTATAATTAAACCATTAAAATTATCCTTTTTAAAAAAAAATTACTGTTATTATTGCCTTATTATTATTTTTTATTAATTTATATAGAGTTAAGGGGAAGGTGTACCCTTCATATACCTTATGACTAGATGAAGGATTCCCTATGCATGTGGGATAAGTACAAAAAATACTTTGTGGTTTCGCATATTGTTACTTATGTGTCTGTGTAATTTTTCTTTTACAAAAAAAAAAGGGGTCTAAGGTTAACTCCATTAGCAATTAAATGTCTACTACCCTTGCACCATTAGCAATCAAGGGTCGACAAAATTGACAACGTGAGTAAAAGCTTATTTGACAGAGTAAAAGTTGACGTGGCTTAGTCAATTGTGACAAAAAATCTATAATCAACATTGACATGGCAACTGTGGATTCTATTTATCAATCCATTCGGCTATATGGAAACAATGATGTGGCACTTTTGTGGTCCCTATTTTTCCATATGGATTAATAAAAGGGATCTATATTTCTACTTTATCATTGTCTATAGATGCCATATCAATGTTGATTATACCACATAAGTACTCACTATAATAAATCAATATTAACTAAGAGTATTAAGGCAGTAGACCACTAATTGCTAAAAAAATATACCTTAAACTCCTCTTTGTGAAAACAAATTTCACAGACTCATAGGTAAAAATGCTTGAAACCGCATGGTACTTTTTGTACTTATTCCTAGTATCTTTTGGTTTTTCATTAGTGATCACTAGCCGTAGCCTTTTCATTAGTTTATGAATCTTTAGTGATCAAACTCTATGATATAAGTCCTCAACATATTAAATTGGGAAAAACATTGATCTAGAGGTTTAATGTGCTGATGTTGGTTCTCATGAAGATAATGAGGTGAGAAATATTCAAACGTGTAATAATTACATATTGCTATATAGTAGTTGTTGAAGAGATAATGATCTTAGTAGAGTGATGGATGGTTAGATAGGAATAATTGAGGTGATGTGTGGATGGATTATATTAGAATTTGTGCTTAGGCTTAAATGAATTGGTTTGGAACTCACTTTTGAATTAGTTTTGAGGCTAGTTTTAATGAGTCGATAAGGTAATGGTTGACATACCAACGAGTTTGGATGGTTCGACAAGGGTGAGAGAGAGAGAGATTCATAACCATTACTCGACAAAATATGACAAAACTTTGTGCGTCACATGAAAATTCATCATGAAATGTGTAATTTCTTATAGTAACTCCATTTGTTAAAAATAACATTGATCTTAACGTAGACATGTTCGTCGGACGGGTCATATGCTTTAATTTTCAAAGAAAAATATGAGTCTGGCCCATTGAGTTTTTAAAAAAATTGAAAATTCTTCATCTTCAAGCTGGCCCTTAAATAGTTTTATCGTAAAGTTAAAATAAGTGAAATTACAAAATTATTTATTTTTTACTTTGCCCTCAAAATTTTATATTTATTAATTAATAGGCTATTTTCCATTAATTTTGCTTAAATATTCTACAAATTCATAAGGAAATATAAATAACTATATAGTGAGGGAAAACATGGTTGATAAATAAATTAATATTGGAAAAAAAAAAAAACAAAAAAAAATAGCATAGAATGGTAGACGCCTGTGACTGAAGCAAGAGCAGGAAAATAATAGGTTTAGAAATATTAATGGTATTAATGGCTACTGCTTTTTTCTTTTTGGTAAATTATTATTTAATCATTAAAGATTGGTTAATTAACTAATTACTTTGTATTTTAGGAAATGATATAAGAAGTTTTTAATGTTTGATTAAATTAACTATTTAGTTTATTAATCTCTTATTTTTAATTTTTTTTATAAGTTGATCACTTTTTCAATAATGTATAAAAAGTGAATAATTCAACCATATAATAATACTTAAAAACGTATGTTAGTACGATGTCGAACGCGAGCTCAAAAGCAAAAGAAAAACTGTCAATAACAATAAAAACTTAATGAGAGTATTTAAAAATCCTCACTAATGGTACAAATTTTATATTTATTACGAGAGTTTAGAATTATCCTCATTGAAAATATGATTATTAATGAGAGAAATTTCATTTGGTGATTATTAATGTACAAGTTCTCTCATTATTGCTCTAAATATTTTAGAGCCAAAATTTCCCTTCAATAATTTGACAAAAAAAAAATTTCCCACCAATATTAAACAATACACATTTATTATATTTTTATTTCATAAAACTTTTTGTGTTGGTGGAGTACTTGAGTAGTTCTCTTCCCCAAATCACTTAACCCTAATTCAACAAAAATCACCTTACTTATCATCCTGATTCTATCTCTCGGTCGACCAACTTGCCTCCCCTCCCCTCCCTCCCGTCTCTCTCACTGTGTCAAAACACCATCACTACCCTTGCCCTCATCGATTCACCCTATAGACACACTTTTCTCCTTTCATTTGCCACTTCTCACACCACATTTGCCTGCTTGTTAAACACCTTCTCATCATTAATGTCCACCATATCATCATACCTATGGAAGTAGAGATTTTTTTGTGCATTTTTAAAACAAGGTAAGCAAGCATTTACTCTGATTGACATTTGAAGGTGGATTATAATAGCCTCAGAGCTTTAGTTTTCTTGTGATTTTATAAATGATTCTTCTTGATCTTGTGACATTTTAGGAATCTTTGGTTGGATGGAGAGTGGGTCTTTGTATTTCACTTAGATGAATCGCTTTTATCTGTCAATCTAAATGTAAACACACAATAAGCAATTCAATTCATCTTGGATAATTATATTATAACTAGTTAAAATGGATGGTCCTTTCAGATACTATTATGAATTATCCTTTGAAATTTTTGTTATGTTAGTCTTCAAAACACAAGATATACAAGTACTGTTAAAATGACCATGCAAATTTCTTGATGAAGAAGGTATCAAACTATTTCATTTCTTAAGGGAACAAAGTGTTCTTTCTAAACCAACTCATATGATCATATTTATTTTAATTTAATAAAAAAAATTCTATTTTTGAATTATAAAAATATGATATGTGAAACTTCAAATACATTGATCATGCAGAATTGCTTCTTTAAAAGACAAATCAATTGTATTTCCCATCATTGATTAGAATGTCTTTGTGAGTTTATCACTTTTTAACAATTTTTTGTTGGGTAAGGATGTCATATATCATTCATACATGAATTTTACTGGATGTTGTATATAGTTCATATACGAATTTTATTATTTTACTGGATGTTGTATATAGTTCATATACGAATTTTATTGGTAGACTCACTTGCATTGCTTCTAGTCTAAATGTGTGGTAATTAGGGCTGAACAAAAATTATCCAATCCAACAAAACCAAACCAATCCGAATGATCCAATCTAAAAAAACATGGATTACAATTTTATCCATTGGATCGGGTTGGATAAATGGTTTTGTAAATTTAATTTTTTGTTGGATCGGGTTGGTTTGGGTTGGATATGATTTTTTAATGGTTTTAAGAGAGTATTTGAATGCTCTTTCACCATTTTATCTTCATTTTCAGCCGAACCATTTTCTCTTCATCTTCAGCCGAAATCATCAATTTTATTTCATTGTTGTCTCTCTTTTGTAAAATCCCATTCACTCTCTCCATCTCCAGCTCCATTCACTCTCTCCATTTCCATCCCCAGTTCTCACCACCATTTCCGTTTGCCAGAATCTCCGAGCCGAAAAATTGTCATCGCACTTTCCCCGTTCTGCAGAAGTCGAAAATAGATGAGATGCAGTGGCTGGAACTTTGCAATTAGTTTTTTTGGTAAGTTTATTAATGAGATTTGTTAGAATCATTGGGATTTATTTTTTTCTCTTTTCATCTTCTGAGATTTATTACCTCAAATGCTTTGTTCTATAAACCCTCATTCTTTTTTCTATTTTGTTCAAATCTTCATTTATTTGATTAGTTTTCTTCTTTGCTCTGCTTTTTTTTTTGTTGTCCATTTTGGATCTGATGCTTATATTTGTAGCCTCGAGATAACAAAAAGTGAAAAATAACTGTGTTAGAATTTGCCATATGTTTCATGCATAGCGTGCCAAAATGCTACTTTTGCAGTGAAAACCAGCTACAATTGCAAACTAAAGTGAATTTTCAATCCTTTTTTCTTCCTGTTGTATGCAATATGGCATGATCCTTTGTAATGTAATGGCTCTTTAAATTGAATGCACTATCAAAGCTTTGTAATATGAAGTGTCTGTTCAATTAGGAACCTTCAACCTTCAATTCATCTGACAATAGCTTCATTTATTGGTTGCTAGAATATTAGTGATTGCTTTGATTGATGCACAGAGGTTGAACAGGATAAAAAAAAA
>CAOJBK011944430.1:0-13940 GCA_948294925.1 Codiaeum variegatum
GACCGTAGGCCTACTAGTCAAGCATACCTGTACATAACAACATAATATTGAATCATCTCAATAATCTCAGCATGATTACCAGGTTTTCAGTTTTTGAGAAAATTCTGTCATCTAAAATGAGGAAGTTTAGCTATCCTCCAAGCTCAATATGCTAAACATTTAATAACTAAAGAAGACGAAAATAGAATACAGAGGTCTAAAATTCATGATATATAACATTCTAGGCATAATAATAATAATAATAATAATAAATTTACTACGTTAGGAATAACTAAATTTCAAAAGGCGGGCCTTAGCGCAATGGTGGATGCACTGACTTTCCGTCCCCAGGTTCAAGGTTCGAGCCCTGAAAACGGCCTATTGGCAGAAATGCCAAGGGAAGGCCGCGTACACATAGGGTCTCCTTCCCCTGAGCCCGCCTTAGCGTGGGAGCCTTCTGGTACTGGGGTCCGCCTTTATGAATAACTAAATTTCAATTTACTTCTCAAAGCTCAACCAGCACGAAAGTTGACGAAAACCAAACAAGCTCTCCTTATAGTACTTGTTGTTTGATCGCTAAGAATTTTACTTAAAAGTCGAAAATTTTGAATAACTAATTTCATTTATCTTAAACTTCAATCTCATTTTAACTATCAATATAAAAACATAAAATAAATTTTCTTATAAACTTATAAAATTTCGGTGATTTCATGGCCAGTGATAGAAATACTTGCCTAGTAATGCAAAAGAATTCAAAGTCCGAAACCCCTTCTTCCCTTGGAAGAATTTCCTGAGCACCTATAACATAATTCTTAAGGGAAGACTAGATGATAGAATTTCAGGCAGGTACAAGTTATAGACTTCTATTTGACTGCTTGGATTCTTTGGCACACTTTTTGTATCATCTAGAGAAGGATATTTACATTCAAGCCACCATTTGTTGAGCAAATACAATCACCCATTAATCTTAAGAGGGTAATAATTGAGGCCCCCTGGCCCTAACTAATTAAGTTTCACTAGCACTCTAATCTGCTCTTGTTCCCACAGAAACCAGAATCTGTGAACTCATATGCATATCTATTTCCAACAATGCAGTACTAGTAATTCAAATACCTATTTCTGACTCTGTCCTTCTCTCTTTCTTTTCAAGCAAGTCACTGATCTAATTCTAACCCTATTCTGTTTCAGTTCGAGGACTAACTGAATAAGAAGAAAGAAAATCTTTCTAGCATCAAATGGTTCGAACTTCTAGAGCACCTAATGGTCTTCTGTGTTGTATTCATTCTCATTCAGCTCTTGGAATCAAATCCAGCAGTGGTTGGAAACCAGGGTTCTGTAGTTCCAGGCATCATGAACATTTCAGATAGTTTTCACACACTTGAATGTGATTTGGCAAAGAACTGATGAAGCTACTTAGATTTATCATAGAAAATGTACAAGAAGCCTCAAGCAACTCGGGCAAAAAATTGAAGGTTTCAACCTGACTGTTTAAAGAATCATATTTCTCGTCTAGCTACAGCTTATATCAAGCCAGAAAGACATGGAGAAGCAAAATAATATGGGAAACAACGGAAAACAAGAAAAAGGAGTTAAGTACCCTTGGCACCTCACTTCCATCGCAAGGACTGTCTAATTCCAGTGTAGATAAGTCCTAATGACCTCCCAATCAAGGAGACTAGAAAGAATGAGATGGCATTGCTAATTTTGTTGATGACAGCTCGAATAAGTGGCATGGTAATATCAGATAACTCAAGATATAGACTGAAGTAGTATCTCCTGCAAAACAACCATAAGAATGCAGCAATTATATGATTGGATGGCAAAAAAATATTCTAGCACACAACTAAATGAAACCATAAACTACACGTCGGAGAAGGATTAGCAAAACTACACAAAAGAGAAAAAGGAAGAGGTGGGGCACAGAGAGAGAGAAGAGATCATAGGATGCACAAAGCTTTACTTTTAGCAGTATAACAATACATGTCACACTGATTTCTAAAACTCAACCTCCATTTCCTCATGTTCTATTTCACAAGCTAAAACAAACAACCCATAATTAGACGAGAACTGATCCAAATCCAAAAGTGTTACCCTAATGATACCAGGCATGTCCTGGCACCCCAATTCATGACCTACTGGAATTATATCTGTTCAGCCCTTTACAGAATCAGCTTAACAATCATACCTCAAGACATTAACCATGCACCAATTCTAGTCTAAGAAAAGTTTTTCATTCATTTCACTCCTCCACATGACATATTATTCTAAATTATTATCCAAAATGCTCACAATACATTTCTAGTAAACAACTCCACTCCAGTCACCATTAGTTTGATCCCATAGTAAACAACACAGTGAACAATCTAGTAGAAATTAACAAGGAGTTCAAACTATGATTTTTTAGGAAAATACAGCTTAGATGCGTAGAAAATGAACTGTGTCAAACAAGAAGTTTCTACATATCAACTGCATTCATCATTTATTCAAATCAGGATCCACAATCAAATGCATTAAATTGATGTCATATATTCCTGTCGTTTGCAAAGGGGGGAAAAAAGCAGGGTTAAAATAAAGACATACCACCCTGTCAAGGCCCTTAATTCCTTGGTCCGTTTTACAGGCATAGAGAGCTGGCTTATGACAATATAAGATAATGAAGATGGCATTGCTTCAGATTTTCTCCACATAAACATCTTCCACCAGCTAGGATTTTCAGCCTGATTCTCACTTCGCTCTTCAATGACTTTTAACCGCAGGGTGCATAGATCAAATCGATCCTCGTACATTGATATGACTGCCTCCACATTTTGATAAAACCATTGATTTAAAGCAACCTGTTAACAAGCACACTTTGGAAGTCTCAACTATGTGTGCCAAAAACTCACATCCTGAAATATCATATATGAGCTAAATGGCCACCTTCAACTTCTAACTTCGAGGAACCAATACTTCCAATGGCCATTCAAAAAGTTTTAAAAGAACTTATAAAAACTCACTCACAAACGAAGAGGACAATGAATAAATGAAAAGATATAAACATTGAAAAATATTTCCTGTAAGGATTTAAAGAGATCGCAGGTTAAGGTGCATCTTTCAATCTCCTGATTTATGTTACATAATTCTACTAAAAAATAATACATAATTGAGTAAGGAAGCATATATATATATTCTCTTCCAATGATTCAGTTAGTTACATGAGCAAACAAGATTTCTATGTGCATTGTTTTGCATCAAAAGTTCAATAGAATTCCGTAACCATTTCATGCAGTCAAATAAGCTATATAATGCAACTATTATAAGCACCAATTTCATTATCTAATAACTAGGTGGTTCAATTGAATGTAATGGAGAAACAAATAAACATTTCTGAGCAACATGAGCAACAGAACCGGTTCTCATCTAACTTTAGCATTGAAATTTTCCATATAGCACCGATAAATACAGATATAGCTGGTTACAAAATGCATTTAAGAAAAGCTGAACACAGCCTGCATAAACAAATGAAAAATATAAGTTCTATATGATAGCTCTATCGTGATACAAAGACCTAACTAGAGCAGCAAGAAGCAAGAAGTAAATGAAAGGACAAGAGTAATCCTAAAAAGCCATTCTGGTTGAGGAACCAACTATGCATGACAGACAAACTGAACATAATTATATGCATATGGAGAAAAACTAATATACCTCATTGCGTAATCTTTGAAGTGTTCGAGTTGACAAACTACAGATGGTTATTCCCATGTTGTTCATTTCATTTGACAAATTACCATCAACAGAAATAAGCTCCAAATAGACACTGGCCACGCCATCTGCTAATGTTATTACCAAATCTTCCAATATGGAATCTCCATGCAAATGAAACAAGCTCTGGTCATAACAGCAACTCTTCCTGCTAAAACAAAGATGATAGTACAGTAAATCAATTTCTGCAGTGACATTGAGATTGGATTGATTGATCATAAAACCTAATATACAGTAAAATTAAGATCAATACTCCTCTATCGGACATTGAAAATGCCTTTCAAGCCCTTATAATTTCACTTTGACCCACTAAACTCTCGGTTTTACAGTTGAGGCATGGTTTTCAAATGCAGACAACACCACCTAGTCAAGCAGGAACCATTGTGGGCCAGTTTTGAATCCCTTATGGATGAAAGCTGGCTTGTCAGAGTTCACACAAATTTGACAGTTTAAATTTGATAATGATGGCATCTTTACAAATAGCCATATCATTCCACAACCCATCTCTCTCTCTCATCAACATTTTTAGTGCGTGGTTTTCAAATGCAGAAAACACCAGCTGGTCAAGCAGGAACCAGTGTAGGCCGGTTTCGACACTCACCAAACATTTTTAGTGCGTCGATGGTGGACATACGTGTTCCTAGCCATAGCAAAGGAGCACTAAAGACATGGCATCTTTCTTTATCTTCATCAGTAGAAATGGAGCAAGATCAGGCAAGCACTATGGATTGGTTGATGGTTTAATCATCAAGTTCTCATAAATTTTCTGTTCAAATTATGGTTTTATCAGTCGAATCAAACCAGAATCTACTCAATTTGTTTCTAAGGATATCAATTTTGAAACCCAAAAACAAAGACTGTTCTTAGCTTTTTCAGAGACCTTCCTTGAAGAAACCTCCAACAGAGGACAAGCAAGCTTTTCCTATGTGATGCGTGCATTGCAATGACAATCCTAGCTGCTTGAAGCTTTTCAACTGAAACTATGAAACCTACACCACATCACAGATAACCAAAATGAAACCCCATAGGAGTTTCTGCAATAGAACCAAAACCCATTGAAACTGAAGCCATAAAGTTTGCTTCTTTCACACCCAAATCTCCGTGTCTATCTCTCTTCTTTGATGCATCTCTTACCTCCTTTGATCAATCTTCTTCTTTTTCTTCTTTATATCCCTATTTTATATTCTTAAAATAGACAATACCACTTCAAGAACTGGGACACAATAAAATGGAATTGGTAGAGCTGGTCACCACCAGTTTTGCCTAATCAAACGTAAGGCCTCCTTAGAAGCTTGGAACCAATCATTTTTAATGATCTTCCTATAACCATGGGTCCTTCTATCACTTGTCACTGGTACCGCCTTTTAGATGACCTTCCAGTAATAGTAAATTCACCATTTTCCAAAAGAGGCAGTTTGAGATCCCCAGAAAAAAAAAATAAATGGCTCAAACTTTCTTTGTAGCCAAACTCTTTATATCCATCTCAAGGGTTTGTTAATATATGAAGAGCAGTGGTGGTTGGAGGCAAGGAAAAGAATGAAGAAGAGAGAAAAATAAAAGAGTATAAGGGGGAGAAAGAAAAAAAAATTAATATCACATGACATTATTAAAGTTTAAAAATGGCTTAGGTTTCATCTGCCATTCCAGTGAATCTAATGGAATGTTCGCTGAAAGACTTTCATGAAACTGTTAACATAATGTTAGTGATATTTTTGCAACTAAATTGAGTGAGTATAATCTGCATTAGTCAACAGTCGGGGAGATGTAATTTACCCTGATATGGAAAGTCAAATTATAAAAGAACCTGGATTAATATAAGATTCTAAGGTGGTTCAAAAGAAAAGACAATAATTACTGAATTTACCTGAGAGAACCAAATCTGAGGAAGTAGAATAACTCTGCATAAAGATCTTTCTTGCCCGACTTTCTTATTGTCTGTATAACAGTTTGATTTCCCTTTAACTTCTGAAATATCAATGAGGAGAGTGCCTGAAAAAAAGTGAGAGAGAAATAAAAGTGAAGACATAGTATAAAGAGGCAATGTGTCAAAACTCAATAGCTACAAGTGTTTCTACTCAATACCTCATCCAATTTCTTATTTTCAAGATGAAGTTCTTCCACTAACCAAGCCATGCATATGCTGTCAAAAGATTTTTGAATAATTTCTAGGAAAGCATTCAACCAATCATCAAAACCAAAAGCCTCACAATCCCCTAGAACATTATTCACCTGCGAACAAGCAAAAATGAATCCCTTAATTGACAAAAGATTGTAGTAAAATGAATAACCCTTAATGAACAAAATACTAATGAATTGTAGTAAAATGCATATTTATTTTTCTTAAACTTTTGGGTCCAACATGTTACATGCCCTATTTTGAAAAACTATTGCAAATAGAGCCAATATCATGTATTATTGTTGGCCCAAAATCTTGTACAATGTGCAAATTTCAAATTGTGAATCTTCAACTGAAGAAAATCAATTGGTCAAAAAGCATTCAATAGAAAGAACATTACCTAATTATAATCATGGTCCAGCCAAAATTTTGGTTTCAGGAATGGAAATATAGAGTAACTCAAATAAGCCATAATGCTAACTTCCAAAATTCCAGAGACAGTCAAACCCCTCAAATTTTTTGAATGAGGTAGCTGCTCTCAGGTCTGAAACCTAGAATCTCTTGGTTGGAAACTCAAAACTTTTGCACAAGAGAATTCTCCTGATCACAAACATTGCAACTGCTAATAAATGACAGTAAAAAGGAACACTTACAGGTGGGTCTTTTGATTACAGACGTTTCCTAATAGATCGGAATAAAATCAAGTTTTCAAGAATCAGAAAAATTTGACCATCATGAAGAAACTAGAAGTTGTATGAACAAATCTTTTTTGCATGATTTGGGACACAAATACAAATATAGGGATATACGTTTGAAAAATATAGTGTATTTTGAGAAACCATTATTTTAATACAATCTGAAAGATTTTTGCCTCAGATATTAAAAAGAAAAACATCTATCTTGCAAAGACAACTAGCGATGAGCATCAGTTAGCTCCGTGTGTTTGGTGAAAAATTGAGCACTTCAGAAATAATCAAAAGTTTATAAGATGGAACAAAAACAAAACAAGATCAATTTAAAAGAAACTAAACCAAACCTAACAGAAATAATGAGGAAAGGAAAGTTTTAAGATAAAAGAAAAACAACTGGAATTATCAATGATATATATGTTCACCTCTGTCCAATAATCAAATTCATGAATCATAACTGCACCGGATGTTTAAAAACCAAATTGGAAAATTGATAAGAATTGGTCAGTCAATTATTTCAGGTTGAACCAAGTTGAGCTCATGCCAAACAACAATAAAATAGCCAAAAAAATGTAGTAACAAAATCTTTCACTGACAACACATGCATGCATACCAGTCATGACACTCTCCACACATATATACACTATGAATTTGTAGTCTTGCATGCTGTTTCATGATGCAAGATTATTCGTTAAAACATTTATTAGCAGAAAAACAGCCAATTGCCCTTTTTTCAACTATCCTTAAAAGATTCTTAAACCACAAATCTTCTAGTATTTTTTTTCCCCAAGTGTATTTTAGACCCTCGAGGGCTTATCTACAGCATAACTTAAAGCTAACAGATTTAGGAAAACCAATGCCTATGTTCCTAAGGATTATCAAACTATTATCAGGGCATAATGGTGATTTATTCCAAAGAAAGGAAAAAATATAAAGAAAATAGTGACAGTGCCTGCCTCATCCTCGAGATGTTTAAAAGATGCCCAAAGTAGCCGCAACTTCGGACCCTCGGATACAGCATACAAACTTAAGGGCCGCTTTGCATGCTGTTGCTCAATTTCAAGGACTCTGTTTCCTGGATTGCTCATGCTGTCCATAGCAGTGAGAGAATGCAAAAGTTTCACCTTGACTGCATCCCAAGCATAATCTATGTTAACATGGTCATCATTCTTCTTAGCCCTGCAAATAGAGAGCCAAAAAAAAAAAATTAATCAAATACATAAATGAAATAAAGCATACAGATATAAAGAGATTGCACCCTTATTTTCAAAAAAAGCAAAAATCCTGTCAACCATACGAAGGAAAAAAATATTTTGGAACTGAAATTATCTGCTTACCCTTACCTACCAGAAGACGTAGCACTTCCACTAGTCACATTGTCATCTGAAATGTTTTTCCAAGAAGTGAAATCGGGCCTCTTAAGAGGAATTACTCCAGCCATATATGTTAGAGCTATGCTGGTCATCAGAAGCAACTGATCACTAACAGAAACAAAATCAGTTGCCATTAAACGGTCGGGGTCCACCAAAGATCCCAAAGAACTACACCTCAAGGAAGTTTCCCTGATATAAGGGCTAACTCTGAAATTTGAGAGTCCAATAGGATAAATTTTCCGAAGAGGAAAGTGAACAACTTTATAATTCCCACGAGAATACCTTCTGCAATGAAAAATAGTATCAATGCTAATACCTACATTTTAATGGTTAATGATAAAGAACACTGTGTGGTATGTGATCATTGTGAAAATTTGAATTAAGTTATCAAAATTCCCACAAATAGATGAAAATTCGAATTAAGTTACATAAATCACACAAATTAAACCCAGCTAAAAGAAGATTAGCAGAATGAATCATAATCAAGAGGAAACCTGTGTGGCGCCTCAAAATGTGAATTTTGGATTAAATAGGTCTTTTCTTTGACACAATTAGTCCATGCATGCAGCTTGAAACATGTTGAAGTTGTGTATTCTGCCATTGCTAAAAAGTAAAAGCTCCTGTATTTCAATCAACACATGGCATGGCTAAAATCAAATTCTGCAAGAAAACTAGTCCCAGAGTTAGGGTTAAGGTGAATTAGGCACATGAGGGTTTGAATCTGGATTGGATTGGATTTGTGCGTACCTGGTTTGTTAATCAGCTTTGTGATCGGCAGCTCGTCAATTTCAGCCGCTGGTCGGCCCACCTTAAACAACCAATCATGTAGAGTTGGCACATTATGCGGGTCGGAATGGTCCAGCCCATTTGAACCCGAGTTACAGATATATTTGAAAAAGGGAAATTAAAAAGATAAATTACAATTGACTCCTTAATATTTGATTAACTTAATACTTTGATCTCTCTAATTGACCGAATTCATAAAATTGTCCCCATAGTTTGAAATAGCTAAAACTTAAATCTTTTTCATCCAAATTTTAGAAAATGCAAAAGCCATAATATATGTGCTCAACTTGGCGTCAAATTATTGTCCCCCTTAATTTTGTTATTTTTGTTATAATAGATCGGTTCGTACATGTTAAATTACACATATATGAGAGAGTATATTATAATAAAAAAGCAAAATATAAAAAATAAAATATATGTTTATGATAATTATAAAGATAAATAGAATCATTGAAAATGTTAGGATAAGAATGGTAATGGAATGTGGACAGGTTATGTACAACCCGCTTTCTTCCTGCATGTCCTACCTTGTGACCCGATCCCGTCCTGTAACCGCACCGGATTATTTAATTTAAATCTCATCCTCGCTCACTTTGAAAAATCATTGCCCCGCCCCATCCCACTCAAAAATTTTTATATAAAAATATCATAAAAAAATTATAAAATATATTAAATTTATAATATATAAATATAATTTTTTTTAATATTAATCATTCATATTAATATAAATATAAATTTTAATCAAATAATAAGAATAATAATTAATATAAATTAAATATATGTATATTTATATATAATTATTAAACTGGAACGGGTTCGGGTGGGTTAAACAAATACCAACCCCGGCCCGTCCCGCTACTTTTTATATTGGGTTAACCTATAATCCGATCAACCGTTAACTATCACGCCTCGTCTCCGCTATTTTTCATACCGAGTTAACTCATAACCTAATCAACCATTGACTAACCCATCTCATTTGGGTTGGATCGGATTGGATCTCTATGGATTCGGGTTAAATTGTCATCCCACTATTAGGGGGAAAATAATTTTTCATAACAATTATATTTATACATTTTACCTTTAAAAAAATTTTCAAAATATTTCATTAAGTATTTATTAATAACAATTATATTTATACATTTCACCTTTAAAAAAAAATTCAAAATATCTCATTAAGTATTTATTAAAAAGACTAAAACACCCCTTTATATTTAAATTTTTCATTCCGACCAAAACTTAGGAAATCAATCAGTCAATCTCTCTATGAGTATGATTAAATTTATTTTAGTGAATTTAAAAGTTTTGGCTAAAATGTAAATGTAAATATAAGAGTGCATTTTAATTTTTTTTCACATGGCTTTAACAAATGTTTCTCAAAATTTTGGAATCATGTTTGGTAGTCAGAAATGTGGGAATGAGATTGAAAATAATTCAATGAGAAGGAAATGACAATTGAAATATAAATTACATTCTCACATATTTTTTAGGTTTAAAATTCAATAATATTTTAAATTTATTATCAATCTTTAATTCTAATTCTCATTCCTTTTTTCTACCAAAAAGCAAATGTTGAGAATAAAATTTTATTTTTATTCCTACTTAATTATTCCAACTTACCAAACAAGTCCTTATTTGGTTAATAAAGTTGTGGGAATGGGATTAAAAATTATTCAATAGAAATGTGATTTAAGATAATGGGAACTGGTTTATAAATTTCATTCTCCCTAATTCCCATATCTCCTTTAGTAATGAAAATATAAGAATAATTTAAATTTATTCATTATTTTTCATTCTAATTTCTTATTTTTACCAAATAATATAAATTTTGGGAATGAAATTTTATTATCATTCTACTTCACTATTCCAGCTATCCAAGCAATACCTAACTATTAATAGTTTCAAACAATAAAGACAATTATTTGAATTTGACCAATTAAACAGATTAAAATATTAATTTGATCAAACATTAAGAATCCAACTATAATTTAAAACTAGAGAGTGCACCAATAATATTGCAGGATAGTTCTTTCCTATAAAAATTAACATTGATAAATAAATATCTTTATATGTGTGTGTGTTATATGTTATGTAAAGAATAATATAACACAACCCATCAATTTGAAATTCAACTCATCTCATCTATCTTAAATAAATTCACTAATATTTTTTAAGTAAATAAATATCAGTCAATTAATGTATAGATAATGATAACATCATTTATATTAATTGAATGATATTTATTTATTTTAAAAAAAATATTCGTGAATTTATTTAAGGCAAGTGAGTTAAGTTACGCTATAAATTGATGTGTTGCGTATCATTATTCTTATGTAAACGTCTATTATTAAATAAAATAAGAAAAAGTAAAATTTGAATTATGTGTAAGTAGAGAGATAGGGATCACCTTATCTCAGCACTCTTGAAGGAAACATAGAATTTGAAGGAGTGTCATTAATTAGGACATTATAAGAAACTGACTTGATGCACCGCTGGATTTAGTTAATGAAAGTGGTGTCAAATCCCATGCTTTTCAGGACTTCCAAAATGACGTCCCAAATATTTTTATCATAAGCTTTCATAATATCCAATTTTATAGCACATGAAAGACCTTGGTGGTCTTATCACCTTCTACCAACCAATTCACTCTAGCCTTTTTGCTTCCATAAAGCTTCTTCTATATTCAAAAGGGAGGATATCTCATTCAAAATATGTTGTTCCTTTTCTATTTGAAAGATTTGAGAGCTTTGATTGTAAAGCAACTTTAGTTTGTAAGAAACTTATGCGATTCTCTCTTTATAGTTGCAAATTGCTTCATTTGCCCGCTTCTTCAATCTTTTAAGACGTGCCAATAACTTCTTTTGAAATTGAGCGTTATTTTTTGCTATCCCAAGAGAACTCCGAATAAAAGTGATTTTCTCATACCACTCCTCGTAAAGCATCTATTTATTTTCCAATCTGACACCTCTCTTAAAAGTAAATTTGATTCCATCATATATAAGATAATTGGCCTGTGATCAGAGACAATAAGCTTTTCATTAAGCACATATGTAAAAGGGAATTGCATTCTCCAATTGTGATTTACCAAGACTCTATCTAACTTTTGAGTAATTGACTTCTTCTCATTTTGTTTTTTATACCAGGTGAATTGAGGGCCTACACTTCCCAAGTCTACTAGTTTATTCTCTTCTATCCACTTTATAAAAGCTCTGGAATTACTAGACTAAGATGCCATACCTCTCATCTTATTTGAGCTTCTTAAAAAGTCATTAAAACCTCTACCACAAGCCCATGATTCAGCTGAACTAGGATTCAAACTAGACCACCACAAGCCCATGATTCAGCTGAACTAGGATTCAAACTAGACCATAGATCATGAAATGTTGCTATGCTTGATTTATTTGGATCTCTGTACACAAAATGTTGATACACAATTTTTGAGTAATTTATTCTACATTAGTATGAATAAAATGAGGTTTCTTACTATTAATGTCCACCTTTATGCTACCATCCCACCATAAAGCCATGTCTATAGCAAGCTCAATGGATCAACATAATTACCTTATGTGAACTTAAGCCTTCTTCTAACCTTTTCCATGAAATCCTTATTATTATTAATTTCATAGAGGAAAACCAGGTTGGGACATTGTTCAAATGGCGAACTGTCATGTCACCTCCCAAACCTTGACAGTTCCAACAGAGGGCATTCATGCTGATTTGATGGCTTTAGGTGAGCCACCAACCACATAGTTTGATTAATATGATTCAATAATTTTAAAAGTATCTTCTGTATTGACATTAGCATTTACATGCTGAGAAATTTTATCAATCTCATCATCTCAACTTATATCTACTTGCTTTGTTGAAGAAGAACTCTATGACAAAGCATGGGTCATCTATTTTGCGCCATATATTTTATTTTAAACTTTTTAAATTTGCTCTAGGATTGGTCTATAGCAGGGGATTGGTCTCTACCTTGGCCTAAAAGAGCTTCTTTTAGTAAATCCACAACTTCAAGGACAAGAATAGTTTTGTTAGGATGAGATCTTTTCTAAATTTTGTTGAATCTTTTTTATTGTTTCTTCTCTGTTTTGGTCCATAATACCTTTCTAAGATAGGCCTTTATATGGAGGGATCCTAATATCATTTCTTTTGAGAAGACAAGAGGCTGACATTTTTGCAACTTGTTAGCTTTATCATTCTAAGTTGAGTTTCCCATTCTCTCCATGTGGCCATGTTCAGAGGCATTTAAGGTTAAACTAATTAAAGCTTTTCTTAAAAGATCACTTTCTTCCACCAATCCGTGAGCCCCATAATTTTTCTATTTTGAAACCCTCATTGGTGACATGTCTTCCACTTGCCTCAGTTGTGTGTGTGAAACACGCTCTTTCTCCACCTGCCTATGCGAACTTAAACCTGAGCTTCTAATGAGCCTTATTGTTACTGAGCCTCCAATCTCTGCCCTCATGGACCATAGCCTAGGAGCTCCGTACTCTAGTTTTTAAACTAATTTTCCCATATAAGAAAATTGCATTTCTTGTTTATATGTGATAACCTCCCACAGTTGTGACATAAAAGGTAATGATTTGATCCCTTCCATGATTTTCACTTCTAAAACTGATTGGAAGAGGCTTTAAGTATCCACCCACGTTCTCATTCTTAAAAGGATCTCTTACAAAACCTATTGTCTAAAAGCAATTCCACCTCAGTCATGCCTCTGAAAACATGTTCTATAATGATCTATGCATTCCTTTCAGTCATTTGTTCTAGTGCTAACCCTTCAACATGGATCCATAACTTCTCCATTACGAACTTAATGTTATCCAAGCTCTAGTTGGGGAAGCCATGATTGGATGATCAATGGATTATTCTATATATGCCATGAACACCTTTCTCAATATGCTTCCTCTCTTCTTCACTGACAAAGATAAACTTGAATACATTATCCTTGCCTAGAGAGTTAATTTGATAATTTTCTTTAAGCTTCCATACTTCTGCAAGTGAGTTTCTAAGTTGTCATGTTGACATTTCCACATTTTTTAGAACTTTGCCTATAGACTTATTCATGGGCTTGGATACCCGCCCGGCTCGCCCGAGCGCGTCTGAAAATATCCAGGCTTGGACAAAGATATTTTTATACAAGCCTGGCCTGGACTGAACTTGTTTCAAAGCCTGAATTTTTATGGGCGAGCTTAGACTATATCTATTAAGCTTGAATCCGGCCCGACCTGATTTAATATATACTCGACCTGATTTAAT
>CAOJBK011944746.1:0-14730 GCA_948294925.1 Codiaeum variegatum
AAGAGAAGGATGCCGGAATTTAATTATCTTTACATGCACATAATAGTTCACTCACACACAAGGGGCGATAAAAGGGTGAGGGAGACTAACCTCTCGTACCACAAAACGACCATTTTTGTCAGGATATACAAAAGCAAAGGACAGTCTAGCGTCCCTTCTTCTTGCTGCTGGAGCCACCTCTTTGACCTGTGAAAGAGATCAGAATAAGCAAATTAACAATGGAGACAAAATAATGCCTGGACCAAAATTTCTCAGTGCAGAATTAAAAAAAAAAAATGCACCCACAGAAAAATGGGAGCAAATTTATACCATCCAGGCATTTACAGTGTAATCATAGATTCAAAAGCAACAGTGTAATTGAGTTGATAGAAAATAACAGGGTAAGCAACTGTCAGTTTCAATGCCATCTCTTTAAGACTCATGTACACCTCAGTGCAGTACACTACTGCAGAGGAAAAGGTTGAGCTCCACTGCTCCAGAACAAAGCTAAATCAAACTTTCTCACAAGACGCAAAGAGAATGAAAAGTAAATAGTAAAGAGTTTGAGGTTGCAGGAAGAAGGGAGCAGTTCTGAAAGTAACTAGGACTGAAATGTGCACAAATTAGCATAGAAAGATGAATTCATACAAAGTAAACAAAGATATAAGTAATATTAAGCAACTCTTTTGACCATTGCAAAACCTAGTTGATACAAAACTACTGTGACTTGTCATTTCATAGCTACCAACCATCATAATACTTCCTGATGATCTTCCAGTTTTAGCCCCTTCAAAAACTATATCTACAGACTAGACCTTTAATTTGAAAGCTGAAATCCCTAAAAAATGGTCAAGTTTCAAGGTGCTATTGAACCGATGTCACCCACTCAAACTTGTGAGCAACACTTAATTTAACGTGCTCTCGTACAGTCAGACAACTCTTCAAGGCATTCAAAAACTTCCCACTATACATCTATAAATAGAGTGATGGAACATGAAGCTCACATACCAGGTCCGTTAACTCTCGAAGAGTAGCATCCTTCCATGTATATATTTGAACCTCATCCTTGGGCTCCTTGCCTCTCACTGCAAAGTCTTCCTTGGCATGATGACTCCCTATCTGCAGGAGATTCAGCAAGTCAAAGCTGCGTATAGATTTCCAATATGGATCATCAAGTTTAAGAGTCTAAGATAATTAGTCATTGCACCTAAAATGTTTTCATTTGGGCACAACAGTTTCTAAGTAACTAGACAATCCCCCAACCCTGTAATGCATCAACAACGACTATAGGCAGTTGTCCACAAGTAATAGACAACGAAAAATAAAAAAACTTTAAGCTTCCCAGCTTAAAAAGAACATGTGACCACACAAATTTTCCGATAGTAGAAAAAACTGATGAAAAATTTTACTCGCAAGTTAAATCACTGTTTCTACAATTGAACTTTCCAGAAATTATATAGGCCAAAGTCACAATGAGGTAATACAATGTATTAAAATTTACAAAAGAACAATGCCAGAAAAACAGTTAAACTACATAAATCAGCAAAACAATAATCAAATCTACAAAATTCATATAGATTGAACTTCTTCTACAACACTTTTTACATTTTGCATTTACTAGAGAACTACCACAAGTGTAAAATTCAACACTCAACTAGATAGATTGGGAACAAATGTAATATTCAATAATCAACTGATGAAGCAGACTGTTATGGACAAGAGCTGAGGATAGTGAGTGAACATACCTTAGTGAAAACACGAAGCAACAAAGGACAAGTCTGCAATTCCAATAAAAAGGAGAAAAAGAATAGCATTAGAATAACAAAACAAAGCTAAAAACAATACACACATAACTCGTGCAGAAGCAGATTGATCTCCTAAACAAAACTAACTTAACTAACTTGGAGAAATCATATTTTCTTAGATCATTAATCGAGCAACAAATTCGAGTAACAAAATTTAAAAGAAATTTACCTATAACTGAGCCACAAAGCAGAAAGACAGAGAGATTTAGGCTTTAAAACCCTAGAAATTGAAGCATATATACCTTTTCGCGATCGACAGGCTGAAGAGGAGGAGGACCTCTCGGCGGAGGACCCAACGGCCGTCCTCCTGGTCTCCTTTGTACGTCTGAAACTCCCGCCATATCTCGTTCTCTAACGAAGATTTGTGGTTGAAATTTGAAAAGAGCTTTGTTCAGCTGTTGAATGTTCAATATCGGTGAGGTTAGGCTACTACGGCGTGCATAGACAGTGGGTATTTGGATATTGAGAGAGGGTTTGATAGGATTTTTGGTGGGCTTGGGCTTTACTCAACTTTTTCTATGTTTTTATGGACTTGTGAAAAAGTCTTTTAAAAAAAACCACAAAATGAATAAATAACTTTTTTTTTTGTTTTTAATTTTCTTAAATTTGAGTCAAATAAATATTTAAATTCAAAAATAAAGGAAGATTTTTTAAAATTATTTTTAATAATAATGGAGAATTTAAACAAGATCGAGGAGTATTTTATTTATTTTATAGGATTTTCCTTTGCAAAGTTAAAATTTTGGAGGAAAGATGAAATTGTTAACAATTTTAAAATATATATATATTTTTTGATTAATTTTTTAAAATAAAGAGTCATCTTTAGTCAAAATTTAAAAATTAAGTGTATTTTTTTAACATACTTTGTATGACTAAATTTGTGTACTTATGAAAATCGAGACATTGTACATTTGCGGCGTAGACATTTAGATGCACCGGTTAGAAAATTAGAACACCTTAGAGTATACGTGGGTAAAAAAGGGAGGGGTAGACCTAAGCTAATTCGGAATAGAGTCATTCAACATGATCTGAAGTTTTTAAACATTTCTAATAATATGGTTCACGATCGCCCCGAGTGGAGAAAACGAATACATATAACCAACCCCAATTAACTTGAGATCAAGGCTTTGTTGAGCTGAGTTGTTGAGACATTGTACATTTATTTTATAAATTTGAGTTTTATATTTATAATTTTATAAAAATTTAACCCTTTTCATAAAATTTATTATGCAAATTAAATTTTATTGTTATATAAACTAAATTTTTAGAAAAATAAAAATATAAAACTTCAATTTGTAAATAAAAATACATAAATTCAATTTTTATAAAAATAAAAATATAAAAACTTAATTTCATAAAATAAAAGTATAAGAAATAAAATTTTAAAAAATATATACAAAAGTTAAAAAATAATGTGATATTTTGATAAAATCAAATTATTTGAAAAAAATTATAATCAAATTCAATTGTTGAAAGTGTAAAGTTTTCTCATGCTAACTTTTATGAATTGGAATATTATACTATTTCATTAACATTATCATTAGAAACAAAATCATTATTTATTTCTTACACTTTTATTTTATAAAAATAGAAATTTAGTACTATTCTTTTTGTAAAATTAAATAAGCTAACAATATTTGTAGGCCTACATTTAATGCCTCTTTACCGTTATTTTTTCTTGTGTACTATAGAGTGTAAATTGTACAATACACTAGTTTTTATTCTTTTTTTATTCTTGGTTGGTGTTTGCCTTCTCTTTAAAAAAAAAGGTATAGTAATTCAAAATTTCTCATTAGCCTCTAATAATATTTATTTTAGACATGAAAATTTGACATTTATTTTTTTTTTTATAATAAGTTACATAATGAAAATAAAAATACATGATTATGGTTGTTACTATGTGAATCCTTCATTTAAGAAAATTCATTTATTCGATTCAAGAATCAAGTTTTAATTTTCCTAAAAATTATATTTAACATTTATTTTAATTAAATGTATAACTATTTATATTATTTAGAATATTAAATAATAAAATATCAATAAAATATAAAATTAGATAGCAGAAAAAATATTATTAATAAATATAAAAAAAAATATTTAAAATTAAAATGAAATGAAAATATAAATTTTAATTTTCATCATCTCAAATAAATGTAAAAATATAAAATAAAAAAAAAATTAAAGTAAAAAATTGAGGTCGGAAATCAAATAGTACACCAAAATATTCCAACTAAGTTCGCACCTCTTTAGCGTCTATTTTATATTTCCTATCTCACAATATTATTAAGATAAAAATAAAAAGTAAGTAACAGACGGTCTGCTAAAAAAAAATAGAGCTACAAAAACCTAAAATTTTCAAAAAAAAAAAAGAGAAATCGTCGTAAACTAGGCTATTATGAAAGCTAGGAAAAGTGTTCCAAAAGTGAGCTTAAATTACGAGCGCCATAAGAAGCTAAACTGTCAACTATTTTGTTATCTTCTCTATAAATATAAGAAATAACAAAGTTCATATTGCTCACTAAATCTAAACAAGCTGACCAATCTACATGTGAATCCTAATAAACATCAAGTTGTTTAGATTTGAACAAATATACTACATAAGAAGTCAAGTAAAATATTATGTCATCCACGTTGATGAGCAATAAAAATGGCATGCACTGTAGCTCTACGCTCAACAACAAAAGTAAAGGAGTTAGCAATATGCAAAGAGAAAGAGCCCTAACAAAACCTTCTTGAGTTTCTAAACACTCCTCCATACTTCTGATGATAATCCTAGATTTTCCAAAGAAGAGTCATTAGTGTTGATCTTTATCCATCCTGGAGGAGGAGGTTGCCATCTAACGGAAATAATAACAGGGGCTTTCCTGGGAATCCCTTTAATGTTGAGCTCTCTGAACAAAGTAAGTTCATCAAAATCACCCAATATGGTACCTTTTATGAAGTGATCTATTTCTCTAATAAGATGCTAAATCTGTCTTAACATATCAAAAATAGAAACTTGTGAGTTTTTAAAAATAATGTTATTTTTAGAGTGCCAAAAAACCCATATGGTAGAAACAATTATTGTTCTCAATAGGAATCAGACTTATGAGCTGACTTGCTTGCTCATGGAATCCAAGACTAAGTTAATTAGATTGCCACTAGTATGCACTCGTAATCCAAATAGTGAAGAAACAGCTCCCCAAATGGTGTTAGACAGCTTACAAGAAAGAAAGATGTGAACCATGATTTCATAATTATTTAAACAAAAAACACAACATGGAGCAAGAGAGAATCCTTTGCGCTTTAGCGTCATTAATGGAAAGAGCATAAAGGCAAGCACGAGGCAAAAAAGAACCCTAAAAAAAGCAATTCCAGTCATAATTTTATTGTTGGCCAGAGATGAATTGATAATAGAGCTTAACCAAATTTTTTCCGTTGGAAGCTGGTTGCCAAAGGGAAACATCATTGTCTTATTGCAAAAATTTCACCTAGGAAATGTTTGCTTAAACTTGACTCATCATATCAATAGGTAATATCCAGCCATTAGAGTCAAGAAATTGATTCACTTCCTCAAGTAAATTGGCTTAATCCTTTTTAGGAATATTACACTGATCAATAATCGTAGGCTTAATCCAACCATAAGTCCAAAATCTCAATTGAGTTTTCCTACTAATAACCTAAATAGATTTAGCACGAATATCAATAAAAATATCTTTGATAGAGCTCCATATGGTCAAATGAAGGTAAGTTCATTTTTTCCAAACCTAAAGGTAAAAGAAATCTAAGTCTCAACAGGCTAACCACAAACCACTATTAGTAAAAATTCTCCAAGAAATAGTAGACAACATAGATAAATTTAAAAGATGCATATTTTTCAAAACAATACCTCATTCCTTAATAGATTTACAACAAGAATGCTAAGGGACAACGACCATCTTCGGTTTTGCAACAGAGTCACTCCAAATAAAGTTGCAAATAGAAGTTTCAAGAGAAGAAATCAACCTCTTTGCCCACATGTAGACTACAAAAGAATGTAAAAAGGAACTCATAATAACAAAATTCATAAGACAAACTCTACCAACCATAGATAGGGAAGACCCTTTCCAGTTAGCAAATTTGCTCACAATTTTATCAACAATTGGTTATAAGTGACTTTTCCTTGGGATACCCATAAAAAGTGGAACACCAAGATAAAGAAAAAGAAAATTGCCACATTTTATCTCAATACCTTCCAATAAATGGGATGCTCTTCTAGGAAGAACAACCTTGCCAAAGTACATGTTAGATTTCAACCAATTCACATGTTGACTATATAAAGAGCCATAAACATTAATTGAAAGCATGTCTAATCACTGAAATATTTTCAACAGTAGCTTTCCTAAAGTAATGATATCATATGTATATAACAAATGAGAGGGAAAATTAGAAATTTTGGAGTAACTCATCAAATAAAACTTACCCGTCTCCACAAAATTCAATAAGAAATGATTTAAAAAGTCTTCAGTAATGCAAAAAAGTAAGGGGGATAAAGGGTCGCCTTGGCAGACCCCTCTCGAACAAGAAAAGTATCCTTGAGGGGCTCCATTAATCATGATTGAAATTCTAACAAAAGAGAAAATCTCAAGAATCCAATTACAAAAAGGAAGGGAAAAACCAAAGGCTTCTAAAACTTCAAAGATGAAATTCCAGTCCAGAGTGTCGAAAGCCTTCATGATATCAATTTTTATTGACATACCTCCACCAAAACATTTTTTTTGTGTTGGATGTTGACACCTTCAGAAGCAACAACATTGAAATCAACAATCAACCTGTAAACATCTGTTCTAACAATGTCCCAAAAAGATTGAAAGAAAGATCCAATAAATCCATCTGAGCTTGGGGCACTGGATGCATCCATGGAGACCATAGCCAAATTAATTTCCTCAATAGTGGGCACTCTAATGAAAGTATCATTGTCATATGCAGAAACAAGATTAGGAATAATCTATCTAATTGAAGAAAAATCATTAGGCACGAAGATGAGAGAATTAAATAATTCTTCATAATAATTGATAATATGATCGGATAGAGCTTGAGCATTTTCAATGATGTCATCCCTGTCTTGTAAAACTAAGATAGCTTTGAGAGGCTTTCTTATCAAATTAAGCCTATGAAAAAATTCAGAATTGCAATCCCCTATTGAGACTCACCTGGCACGGCTTCTTTCTTTGAGGAAAGTTTCCTTCTGTCTAAGAAAATTGTCAAGGCAAGCATGAACCACCATCTCCTCATGATGAAGAGAGTATGAGAAACCTTTAGGGGCTATAATATTCTGATTTTCCTGCAAAGATTGTTCAGCCTCTATGATATTATAATCTAAGTGACCAAAAATAGAATAATTCCAAACCTTCAAAATATGTCTTAAGTTCCGAAGCTTGTCAGATAAAAGTTGAACAGGAGGAAGATTAGGAACATTAAATGACCATTGATGAGCAACCACTTCCCTCAAACCTTGGAGGGAAAGCCACACGGATTGAAAATGGAAATGACTAACACCCATAAAATTATCAGAGGAGCAATTAATCATAATGGGTGAATGATCAGAGCAATGCCTAACTAAATCAGTACAGGAAATAGATGACCATGAGTTGAGAAAAGAGTTATTCACTAAACCTATATCAAGGTAACTTTCAACTCTAGTGGTACTTGTTCTGCCATTGTACCAAGTGTAGATGACTCCTTTTAAAGGAAGCTTAAGAAGATCATTATCTTCGATGAAAACACAGAATTCTCTACAAGGAAAAGTAATGGGAAGTTTTGCCCTCTTTTATGGGCACCTCTAATGACATTAAAATCACATAAAACCATCCAACAAGAAGCAGAAGTGTGATTCAAGTCATTCAAAGATTACCAAAGGTTAAGGCATCTATTTCTTCAGTTGCTAGTGTAATAAAATGAAATTCAATAGGGGACATTAAGATGCTGAAACTTAATGGATATGTTGTTCATGAGAGAGAATAGAAGAAAAATTAACATTAGAAAAAAAGCCACATAGATGAAAGGTCCTTGCTATTGAAAGAAATAAATTTAAGATTCATGGAATTCCAAAACCGAACAGAAATGGAATTAAAAGAAATCATTGATTCAAATAAACAAACCAAATTAGACTTCTATCTCATTCATAGATTATACAAATGACATTGAGAATTGTCATTACCAATCCCCCTACAATTCCAATAAATAATCTTCATAAACATTGTTGGGGTTTTTTTATCGGCCTTTTAGAAAGTTCCACGCGAAACTTTCCAGCAATTTGTTTCTCCTTTTTCTTAGATTTTTTTACAGTAGTCCATTGATTATTATCCTTTCCTACTTGGTCATCCCTTGCTTCATCGCATCTGAATTAGGGACCTGAAACTGCAAGTTATCAAGAGCATTATTAGCCATGTCCAATTCATTAATTATAACATCATTATTTAACACACTAAAATCATCATTGTTGTTCAATATTTCTAATAATTTCAGAAGCAACAACAATGTTATTTTTTCCAAGTTGAATTACTATTATGGAGGCTGTCTCTAGATGGGCAATAGAGGTCTCATCAATTTTTGTTGACTTTGCCATCACAAAATTGGCAGCGTTAGAGTCATTTTTTTTTGTTTTTTTGAGCCGTTAAGCTAGATTTTTCTGCTGTGTTAAAAATGGAAGCAACTGTGTTGTTGTTTTCATGATTTTTTTTTATGTCTCCACTGTCACAAAATTAGCAGCAAAAGTGTCAGGATTTTAATTTTTCTATGTTGTTTTGCTAGTTGTTCCTGTTGTATTAGAATGTGGAGCAGTAGTGTCATTTTTTCCACCTTGTTCTACCCTTTTAAAAGACGTTTCTGCTCTCTCAAAATGGGTAGCCTAGTTGGTGATATTTTCAATAACTATGACAATTTGCTCATGCCTCTCAGTATGGTCAATTTCACTTGAATTCTCCATAAAGTTTGTCACATTTTCAACTGGAGCTAATGTTAGGATCTTCTTCCCATGCAAAACGAGTTGAAGGAGCACTAAGAAGAGTTAAGTCTAAAGAAGAAAATACATTAGAAGCAAGAATAATAGCAATAGTTTTTTTTTTTTTAATTTCCATTGTTTCTTAAGAATTCTAAAAGATCTGAATTTTTCTTTGATTCATCGGCTTGCTTCTTAGGTGGGTCCACTTGACACTTTTGAGACCGATAATCTTTATGATTGTGTCCAACAATAAAGCAAATATTGCAGAAGGGTGGTAAATTCTCATATATGATGTCTATAAAAAAAACTAGAGCTAGCTAGTCCCTTCAATTATCAACCTATCAGGGGGTTGCATAGATAAATCAATATCTACTAACACTCTAGCATAATGGCCAAGGTCTCCTTCAAGAGTGGCATTATCGATACATAAAGGAACTCTAATCCCACTTGCAATGTCCAAAAGGATTTGCGAGTGCCAATAATCCCAAGGTAAGCGGTACATACAGACTCAAGCTTAAGTGTTAGTAGTTCTTTATGCCAATGGATAGAAGTTAAGCATCCACAGTTGTGATAGTAATGAACCATAGATGTTGTAATAACAAAAGCAAAAAGAGAAATGCCCTCTTGAAAAATGAAACTTATAGTAAAACAAGCTTCAAAGTTGATCTGAAATGGTCGGAATATTACAAACTTTGTATATAATAGCTTTATAGAATAAAATTTCTAATAATGCTAAACTTTAAAAAAAAAAAAGAGAGAGTCATTGCATATGATAAAAAATATGTAAATCTCGATATGAAGATCAGATAATGACTAGATTTATTGATTTTAGCCAACCCGCTACTTTGTTACACTATCTATAAATCCAATTTGAATCAAACAAGTTAAAATTCATGGTAAGATTCATAGCCAAAGAGACTAAAGGATCAATCTCTACAATTATCTCCTCTCTTCTCATAGCTTTAAGCAAGTAGCTATCTAAATCCTAACACTAAATTAAATTTTAATATATAGAAGAAAACAAACCAGAAACTGCAAAGGACGTTGCCTCTTCAATATCTACTCGCCGAGCAGAATTAGGATGTTGCCAAGTAATGTAATGATTGACGGCATATTTTTTTCCCTAAGATTGTGGAACAAGAAAACTATAGTATTTATATATATGTAATGACTAGCTACAGTAGTACGCTTGCACATCCCACAAAATTTTTGTTCATTTCCCATTTATTTATTAGTAAATCAAATAGCCAAAGTGCTATTATTAACCAACTATCCTTATCATGTAGCAGTAAGAATAACTAAGATACTGTAAAAAGAAAAAGCACTTAATCCAATCCAACCAGAAGAAGCAAAAAAAAAAAAAAAGGAAAGGGGAAAACCTTGGAATCTTGGCCAATGAATTAATAAGACTGTGGAGTTCAGATATAACTTTTGGTTCTCCAACAACAAGAACTTGGATCAGGGAAATCCACAACAAATCCCCTATCTAGGCTACAATATTCAATAGTCAACAAATCCACCATACCCTCATATGATCTAACAACAAATAAATAACAATACTAGCACATGTTGGAAGCCAAAATGCAAGTAAAATTCAGGGAAGTGAATAAAATTTTTTATTGACATAGCACCTAAATTGGCTGATCGAGTTTGTCACTGTTGTCATCCACTTCAACACTGTAGAAACTATCAGGGATTCTGCCTGTGTAGCATCAGTAACAGGACCTGATCACAAATTAAGCAACAAGTTTCAAACTCCCAATATTTATATCAAATCACAAAATCAAAATGCAACACACTTCAAAATCTTGATTCACAAAAGGCAAAAACAAAATTCAATCGCATCAAAGCGAATCCAATTTCATCAGTACTTATTAAAAAATTCAAATGATAAGCAAAAGAGTAAAATTTGTTGATTCAAAGATACATGTTTGACGGACTCGATGATTTCAGGACAGATACCATTGCCACAAAACAAAGTGGCCGTGATGGGAGTGGTAGCCAAAGAGAAGGTAGAGCATGTGATTATGGTGGTGGATGAGCGAGAAGGTAGAGTGGTCGTCGACACAATCACCCCTCTTTATATTCATGGAATGGCAGAGAATGACAAGGTGATGGCTGAGCGAGAAAAAGGAGAGAGAGGCTGAGCAACAAAACTACATTGTGTTTGCTCTACACATTGAAGGAGAGAGGCTGAGAAAGGGTTTTGACTTGGCTCTATTATGATCGTAGAAGAATACAAACTCATTATTAGTGGCAGAGATGTGAGGTGGTGGAGAGGAGAAGGATTAGGGTTTTCAGACTCATATTCGATTTTCTAACTGAGAGAAAATGAAGGTGATTAGAATTTCTCAATTTCAAAATATTTTTTTCAGCACCTGATTCATGTATAGTTAAAAAAAAGCGCTTTAAATTATTTTTCGATAAAAAACGCTTCAATTATTTGTGTCTTATATGTATTTACACTTGAATATTATTGCAAAAAGCAGCACTTATTAAGAGCGCCTCCATGATAGCTCTAAGAAAGCCTTAATCCCTTGTAGTGTTAATGACCATACAGTTGGAAAATAGAGAGAGAAGGCAATAGCGACTCAAAAAGAGAGAAACCCTAGCAGAGGAGAACGCCGAATATAAGGTATTAAATTTTATAAAATTAAAAAATTTACACAAATTTTAATTCAAATATCTAAAAAAAAATAAATTATGATTTTTTCTATTTAACCAAACACTTAGAAAAATAATCATTTTATTTTCTATTCCAATTTAAAACAAAGGGACCCTTAATTATATCAAAATTATTTTCAAAACTAAAAAAAATCTCAAATTCAAATTAAAAAATTAAAATGAAACTAATAATAATTTGTGGTGTGAAAAATCATAATAAAAGTTGATATGAAACCGGTCCCTATCCAAAGTCCATCACTTTAGAAGACAATGAATAGAAAGATTAAACCACATGAGCCCCACCTCTCACATGAAGTGTAATGCCATGAAAGGGAAATGTCCCATGATGATTCAATACAAAGTTCTTTATTTTGTAGTTCAAAAATCCACAGGAAATTATTCCAAAAAAAAATTAGTTTAATAATTTATTTTTTTTTCACCTAATAATTTTTAATTACAATTACCTTATCATAAGTTTAATATAGAAAAGATCAAATGAATAATGAATTTGGAAAAAAAGACAATGGATAATTCCAAGCAAGTTCCCCATGACTGTCTACTCCTCTTTCATTATAATAAAAAAAAAAATAATGCATATGCCTTAAAGATTAGAAATTGAAAGCTCATATAATGATAGTGAAATTTTTATTGCTAAAAATAGAAATTTTGTATTGATGAAGCCTTTACTAACCCATCAAAAGCTTTCTATAAATAGAAAACCCTAACCACCATCTCTACCACCACCGGTCTACCATCCCCACCACCCTATTGGGCTGCTTTGTCCTACTACTGTCCATTGGTAGTTGGATCCATTCACTTTTAATGCTATAACTTTTTATTTTATTTTTATTTTTTTAACCTTTTCCTTTTTTTTAATTATCTTATCCTATTTACATCTCTTTCTAGTTAATTTTTATTTTTGGATCAATTCTGAAATATCCATGTCTAGCTGTTTTTTCACATGGGTAATGCCTATTGTGACACCTTGTGAAAAATATTTACAAATTTGGTATTTCATTTTTATTTTATTTTGCATCAAAAAATTTATAGGTCAATATTCATTATTCAACACTTAATTGTGATGAATGTATCATTTAATATATTTATATACAAACTTAGTCAGACAAATATTGATTTGGGGGGTCACATTTATGTTAATAGCCTCAATTATTAATTAGATTATTGATTATGTAATATACCTCTTTTTTTTTTTTTTCTTTTTGGCATACATACATGTTTGAACATTCAAATTAAGGTTGATAAAAAGAAATAAATTAAGTTATTTATAAATGGGATAAATGAGAGAGAAAAAAGGAAATTTAGTACTAATTGATATTGAATTAATAATCATTATCACTCAATTTGACAAAATAATTCAATTTATATTTTATAAAATAAAAAAAATGATTTGATTTTATAAAAAAAAATTGTTATAACCAAACTGATTAAAATTTAGGATTAATCACATAAAAAAAATCATAAATTATAGCAAAAAATTTAGATTTAGCATAAATTTTTAATTTTGATAATTTAGTATATAAACTTTCAATTTTTGAGACAAATTTAGCATTTGATAGAAATTTCAATTTTTTTTATGACATGAGTAATATGGTAATAATTTTTTTTAAAGAATTTTTTAAAAGTTGATATAGCTTAAAAATGAACATAGATTAAACAATTTTTAATTAAAAAAAATCTTAAAATGTTAAAAGAATTATTACAATAATTTTTATTACCAAAAATTTCTTTAAAATTGGTAATTGGAATTATTGTAATAATTCTCTGCCACATCTTCTCTTAGAGGTCATTTGAATTGAGAAAATATGAAGTAAGAGAATTGTGTACAATCCTGGAAATATAAAAACCTGAAATTGTTAAAATATCTCGTTTACTAAAAAATTTAAAATCCATGGATTTCAATGGTATTTTCGTAAATAAAATGAAATTGTATAAGAAAAAAATGCGGGAATTCAACATTTTCATCTCTCATGTAGATTTTTAATTTCAAAAAAAAAAAAGAGGGAATGTAAAATACATGGATTTTCAAAATCCATAGATTGTACAATCTAAAAAAGTGAAATCAAATAATGAATTTACTACAATCCATGGATTATGTAAATTCTTATCGTTTGAATTTCCTCAATACAAATGCTCACTTAAAAAAATCTTAAAATGTTAAAAGAATAAAAAGAATTATTAAAATTGAATTAAAATTGAAAGTTCTTATGCTGAATTGTCAAAATTAAAAGTTTGTACTAAATTTACAATTTCAACTATACTTCTTGATTTTTTTAAGAAATGCTATTGTCATCCTTTTTTGTTTTTGACACTACAATAATATGAAAATATAGAAAAAATGAATGTAAAAATTTATCATTTTAATCATATGAGAAATGTCAATAATATATCATTTTTTTAATTAATTTTTTTTAATTTTTATTTTTAAAATATTGAGGGATAAACTAATGTCCAAATCAATTTTATTTCTTATTTGTCCAAGAAACGGATCTAAAACGTATAGTTGTAAATATTAGTTATTTACTGTCAGGTTGGAACTTTTTATTTAAATTAAATATATTAATTAAATGTTAAAAAACCACCAACTTTCATGGTTAGTAGTGAAAAGAGTGAAGAACTCGCGCCAGTGAAGTTGAAAGTGGAGGCACTGTTTAATGTTGAATTGATGGGTAGTAAAAAGAAGATGTGGCAGAGAAACGTTGAAACAAACTCATCAAAGGATGGTGGTGGTGGAGGTGGTGGGGGCTGAATCTTCTACTTCTTGAGAAATTCATTCTCAACATTGTGCCCCACCTGATAAAGTGATTATCATCAGCACACAAAACACTTGCACAGTTCAACTGCTTATTGTTGGAATAGAAGCTGCAAGTTGAAGCTGAAGAATAATGAATAAGCTATAAATTGAAGCTTCATACTGCTACACTGCATTCTTCAGCTACAACTTAAATTGCTATTGCAACAAATGAAGCTATAGATGCTGCATTACTGACCAGTCAATAAAGAAGCTGCTGGAAGCAAGTGCAGTCCACACAAAGCTGCTACAAGTGAAGATCATCTAGCTGTAATTGCATCATCCAGCTGTAACTGCCATTCAGTTGTAACAAACTTCCATAAACAGCTGTAACTTAACTAATTAGCTTCCCTTGTAATCTTCTTAGTTAGATTGCTTCCATTAGAAGCTTTGCAACTTGTATATATATTGTGTAAATTTTCCAAAATTGAACAATAAGAAAAAGGATTTTGTTTCTCATTCATTTTTCAGTTTTTTCTTCATTTTATTCAAAGTTCAACATGGTATCAGAG
>CAOJBK011944787.1:0-11995 GCA_948294925.1 Codiaeum variegatum
CTAGAAACTCTTTCCAGTGAATCGTATCCATTCTGATCAGAGATTTGCATATCAAGAACAACCAGAAGTCATAGGATTCCTTCCTTGGTTACCTAAGTTAATGAATTCTTTCTTGGTTAAACACTTATCCCAACATACCACAAATTATGGCCACCACATGCCATATACCAATATGTGAATAGCATCAGTATGTAAGCAGTAACAAACCATGGCCTCCAATATGCTAAATAACATGTCACCTCAAGTCTAAGGATTATATGCACAATTATAATCTAAATGATGGGATATTGACTGGTAGGTAACGATCCATATATCCATCATCTAACGTCACTGTTCAGCTTACTCATCTCATAAGTGCTCACGTGTTGTCACAACATCACATGTCTATAGCATGAGAATCACTACCTCCATACCAATAAGTATCTCATACTTATCATGGATGACAACAGAGGTGATGGTCTTTCAGATTAATGGCGTCCCTACCAATAATCTTATGACCATGAACAACTTTTAAAGCATATGTTAAAAGGGAAATCTGTCATTCACATTCTTAAAATTTTTGAGAATAGTTTTCCTATAGAATACTTAAGGGACATATATATGTTCTATACTAGGAATGTATCCACTTAAAGAACATATATAATAAAACCAGTTAGGCTTTCGTTTACGTTCACATATTGAGTGTAAGCTCTAGGGCATACACTGTTAACACTTAGACAATGTGTGGTTGAAGTTACAAAGTGGACTTATTATTGCACTTGGATCAAATGTAAAGATAAAAACTTACTGAAGGAATGCTCTCATTATAAGGGAGAGCCAGTTAACATGCCCGGTTAATTGGAATCCACTTGGAGAAGGTGTTTTAAAGTTGAATGTTGATGCCAATAGGTGCCACAATATAGGTAGCATGGTTATTTAGAGATTTAAATGGTAATATTATTGAAGGAGGGGGCATTTAAGTTAAAGACTAGGCCAGTGTTGATTGCAGAAGCATAAGTAATAGCAGAAGGTTTGTAGCAAGCTCTTAACATAAGCTTAAAAAAATTCAAGTTGAATGTGAATGTTTAAATGTGATCAAATCTTGTAAATCTTTAGAAAAAATCTTTTAGAAATTATTTCCATTATAAATATTATTAAAATTGTAAGTCAAGAGCTAGAGGAGTTAAATTTTATATGATCAAATGGTCTACTAATGAAGTAGACAATTGGTTAGCAAATATTATTCTAAACAACTTTTTGTCCCTTGTTTGGGTTTTTGTACCTCCCCTTAGACTTCAAAAAATTCTTCTGAATGATGTACAAGCCTTTACTCATTAATAAAACGATATCTTTGGTAAAGAAAGAAAAAACATTGGTATTTAGCATGTGACTTTCAAGCCAATAATGCACCACTCCTTACATGTGGTAATCATTTACAGGTGTACTAAGTAAATGCGGAATTTCCTCTAGTGAAGAGGATTCCAATCCTATTTTATATATTTAGTTGCTCTTTGGCAGAAAAAAAGAGACTTGAGGTGGTCCACTAATGCCCTTTTTTTTTGTTATGGTGAATTACCCAATCTTAGTGTTAGCTGATTGCCCAATTTATACCTTTAAATTTCTATTTTGAGAAGCCAACTGATCTACCTTCTGATCCAACTTATCATATTGCCTCTCAATCTTCTCAAAGTGTTACGCTATAACCCTAATAAAATTCTCAAGTGAAGCTTCCAATGATGACTTGCTCTCATTGTGGGCAAGAGCAGGCTACCAGTTTCTCTGTTGATAATTCCCTTGATAGCCTTGCCTTTGGTTATTTTGACCTCTCTATGATAGGTTTGGATGATTTCTCCAACCTGAATTATAGGTGTTGGAGAACGGATTATCCTGCTGATGTGGAGGGTTGTTGATGTATCTCACTTGTTCATAACTATGACATTCATTGGTTGAATGTCCTCCCCCATAGCTTTCTCAAACCATCACGGGTTATTGATTCCTAAAGACTCCAGCTCTTTTCAATGCCTTAGTCAAGGCCTTTACCTTTAAAGTGAGTTTTGCCATACTGTCTAACTCTTGTACACTAGCTACTCTCCTTGTTGGACTCCTCTCTTTTTCCCAATGGTAACTATTAGTTGTCATTTCCTCAATAAGTTCTATAACTTCATCCTCTTTCTTCCTTATAAAATTTTCACCACCTGCTGCATCTATTGTACTCCTCAATTAAGGTGTAAGCCCATTGTAAAATGTGTGAATAAGAAAACAATCTGAAGTTTATGGTGTGGGCATTTCCTCTGTAATTATTTATAGTGCTTCCAAGCCTCAAATAAAGATTCTCCCTCATAGATAGAAAAATTAGAAATCTCATTCGTTAACCTTGCAGTCTTACTAGGCGGGAAGTACTTGGCCAGGAAGGCTTTTGATAATACCTCTCAAGTGGTGAAGGAACCAGGTGCTTGAGATTGTAATCATGTCTTAGCTTTATCCTTTAGAGAGAATGGGGAAATTCGTAGTCTAATTGCATCGTCTGTTGCACCATTGACCTTAATTAGATCACATATTTTCAAGAAGTTGGAAAGATACATGTTAGCGTCCTCCATCAAACCTCAACTAAATTGGAATTGTTAAACCATTTGTATCAGGTCTAGCTTCAGCTCAAAGTTGTTAGCATTGATAACTAGCCTAGCACTAAGTGAGGCAGCTGCAGATGGTAGGGCATAGTCCAACAAAGTCTTTTCCTCTCTATCCATCTCTACTTCTTCTCTTTGATCCTCCACTTCTTCCTCTGAGTTATTTAGATCAAAGAGATTCCTAACTTCAACTTCCTCCATCTCTTTCTTTAACCTCTCCCTTCTCTCGTTATTCAATCTCCTACAGGTGCTTTCGATATATGGGTTGCATGCGACTAGCTTTGTGTTCTTTTTATTTCTTATACAACTCCAAATCTACATGTTCAAAATATTCTAGAAAAGAAAGATTAAATAACAAAAATAAAAAGTCCAAATTAACAATCTTATCACTATTATTGATACTGCCAATTGCCCTCACTGTCAACAACGCCAAAAACTTGATAGGGTTAAATCTGCAAGTTTAGAGATCGTTCCTATAGCAAGTAGTGAGTAAAAAGTATCGTCTCCCAAGGGAAGGTTGCCACATACCAAACAAATGATTCAATTATTATTGGGACGATGGTATTCAAGTTAGTTTGTAAGTTAAAACTAAAAATAAAGAAAGCGATGTAAATTAAGAAAAATTCAGTAATGGAAAACACCTAGGACTTGGGATTCATTGTACAACATATTATTGTTCTTAAACATATTCTCTAGATTCTCTCTCCTCACTTGAATGCTAGACCTAATTTCCCTTAGCTAGATAAAAAGCTCTTCCGAATCAATTTACCAATATTCAATCTATTCCTAATAAATACTTATGTGATACTAGGAAATAAAAAGAACTCATTAAGCAATTTGGAAATTAGTTTTTAATCTCTCTTAAGAGTAATTATATCCCTAAGTATTACCTACCTTAAGTTAATTGATTCCATGATCTAAGTTTAAATCTCAACTCTCATAATTTTGAAATAAACTCTAAAATCTAGAATTTAGTGGCCAATTAAACCTATCTTTAAGCACAATATCAATTAAAGACATTCAATTGAAAAGAATCAAATCTATTAAATTAAATTAAGAATAATAATCTATTATAGCAACTACATCCCAAATCCTAGATTAAGGATTTAGCTACTCATATTTAAAAAAATAAAATCAAAATAAAATCTAAACAATATTCCAAACATAATTTTTGAAATAACATAAAACAAATCAAAATAAAAGAGAATTAAAGTTTAGAAAATAAAAACTCTTGAAAAACTTAGAGTGAAGAAGTCTTTTGCTCCCAATCTTCCAAGAATCTTCAATTATTGACAATGGAGGTAAGAATTAGTGTTTTTGTGTTGATGGAGGATCTCTTAATCTCTTAAAATTAGGATTTTTCTATGAGTTTTTCTTTACTTGAAATACCCTTCAAAATCTAGAAAATAGAGAAAAATCTTGACAAATTTGTAGGCACAATTATGCACAGCCTGTGCATAATTTTCAGCTTGACTGTGCAGAATTTTCTGCACAATTTGGACAATTTTGAATTTCCTAGCACAGCCTATGCAAAATTTTCAGCACCGCTTGTGAATAGCTATAAGCTCTCTTTTTTCACTCCTTTTTTCCTATAAAAAGCTTCAAACTTTAATCCTTTTATTCCAAGCTTTCTGAATCGATCTTCAAATATCATTCTTCTTCAATTCATTCTAAAAAATGTTAGCAAAACTGCAAATACTAAGAGAAAATTTAAAATGGAACAACATAGAAATAATTAAAATAAAGAAAATAATTTAGTATTAATCTCTAAAATTTAGTAGCTATTTACCATAAATTGCTCAAGAAAAAAAAATCTAAATTTAGGTACATTAAGTAATGATAAAGTAAACAAGAAAAGGGAGGATTTATTCCACTAACAATGAGCCTTTTAGGAAATAGATCAGACCGATTTCTCCATTGGAAATTGCACGCCAATAAGGTATCGCATCGATTGCCATTGCAACAAATAATTACGATAACATGATATGAACGTAAAGTAAAGTAAATATAAATTCGAAATAAGAACAAAAATAAAATGAAAACAACAAAAGGACTAGGAAATAATAAAAGAAATTAAACATTGGAGTTGAAGCCTTTGAACAGGCTTACCGGCGTATCCCTAGGAATAGAAATCAAACCCCACATTGTTCTCCCTTCTTACTAAGGTTTGAGGGTTGTTTCATTGAAATCAAGGGTTTTGGTCCATAAGCTAACCATTTTTAATATTGAAATATAGTTAACCAATTAGGCCTATAATTAGATTAATAATTTAAAGAAAATTAATTCTTTTTCTTATTTTTTCTTTGATGCAATTATCCTGGTCAGGTTAAGGATTCAAAACAAAAAATAAAGGGTTAATAATTTACCTTTTGCTTTCGTCGCTTCAAAATGGTTAGATCGATTGGCTTTATGAAACCAAAATGAGTCTTCATAGTGCTTAGGTATGATTTTGACTGAGCGGTTTGACAGAGGTTCAGGTAGTGAGAGTTCTAAGAGAAAATTTTGGCAGGATTCCCTGAGTGAAAAAGTTGTTCAAAATAGTTATAGGAGGATTGTGTTTATAGAGAAAAAATAACTTGTTCTACAAGAAAAGGTCGCACACATACAGGAGGGGTCGCACGTCCGCAGGGTGTCAGTGTGCACGTGGGTGCACACTCGGGGTGCCAGCGCACACGCAGTGCTCTCTGCGCACATGCGGGGCTCTTTGCTCACAAGTGAGCCATGAACGGTCATGAATGATCCAATTCGGTTCAATTTTTTTTTTAAAATTTTTATGTTTGTTTTAAGTCTGATTTGGGTCCATTTTGGACATATAGGCTCGTATTAACAAGCTGAATTTGGTGGTGTAAAAATAAGGGTTCACAGCTGCCCTCCTTAGTAGATTTGATCTGATTAAAAGATGGATTTGATAAGTGTGAATGGAACTTTTGCCTTGAAGGAGCTTTGTATTTGCTTATAAATAGGCCATATGTTCTTTCTTTTTCTCATTCCATACTCTCTCAACCTCTTCTAATCTTTTTCTCTTCGTCTTTGTCTTTCTTTAATTATTTTGTCAATCTTCCTGAATGCTCCTGACTCATGTATCACAGAGGGAGGAGGAGTTAGCTATCACTATTAAGACCTTTCCTGACTAGGGTAATTTAGAAATTCAATATAAAAAAAATTCAAGTGTAATCACAATCTCGAATTAATAAAATAATATTCAATATAATGTAGTTATATTTATATTTAAAAAACATACACTACCAACAAGTTTAAAACTTAAGGATTCATAATATATTATGATAAATAAGGATTTACAATTAAACTTATTTTAATAGTGATAAGCTCAATACCTAACAACTTATGATCTTCAAATGTGAGATAGATTGGATTTAGATACATACACAATGAACAAGGTGAGCTAAGTGGGCCAGGCTTGCTGCCTGACAATGGCCATCCAACGCTCAAGTCATTAATGGATTTAGATCATTTTAGCTCTCCAGAACATTTGGGAGAATAAGATATTTCAGTATCTTAGGGCTAGTTTCATATACTTGGAAAAGTGTGCTAACATTAGATATTTATAGTAATCACATAGGCCATGTGTCATATTATAAAAGGGCCACGTGGAAGTCTTTGCCCAAAGCAATGCATAATCTCATCGTGGATGGATGACATCTATCGGGGATGGGCTTGTGACACCTGTCGTGATGATGGTCACCTTCGAGATATACTTTCAGTAAATCTTATGGCGAGGCCGAGGGTAGAAGAGGAATTGAGCCATGGGCCTGGGCCCTTCTCTTTATGTCTCTCAAACCTCATTGGGTCTAAGTCCATTAGACCTATTTGTACTGACCAATATCAAATAATAGTCCACCACATGTTATTTTTTGTATTATTTTTAATCTTGAACATAGCTTCTCAAATCCTATTTCAAGGTTTTGTTCAATTGATATGAATTTGTAAGTTGTTTGCATATTGTTCTTTATTATGAATAAAATATTATAAATATAATCATTGATGGATACCTAATAGACATATATTTATATTATTTATATTTGAATAATTTAATGTTATTTAATATTTTCATTAAAACATATCATTCGTAAAAAAATCAAATTTTAAACGAGTCAAATTGGCAATGTACGGAGCACGTTTGGAAAAAAAAAACTAGTAATTTTAAAAAGAATGAAAGGTAAAAAAAGAAGTGATTTTCTTAGACTTGTAACCTGAATGGGTTTGCCAGTGTATCTCGCTGAATGAGAATCAAACCCTACATCATTCTCCCTTCTTGCGAAGGGTTAGGGGTTGTTTTGAAAATTTGATTGGTGTTTGTTCAAGAGCTAATCATTTTTAATCGATAAAAGGTTAACCGAATCGATTTTTAATTAGTTCAGTCTTAAATTAAAAGAAAAAGGAGTTTTGAAAGTAGGAATATACCTATATCATATTTTAGGGTAATTTAGAGGCAAAAACAATACATTACCATTTAAACGTATTACCTTTGCCATCATTGATGTGGAATTGGTAGATCAGATGATTTAATTAAGCCTGAACGAGTCTCTGTAGTGATTTAGGACAGTTGAGAATGAATAAATCAGCAGAGATTCGAGTTTTAGTGTTTAGTGTTGATACTACAACAGAGTATCGAAGTGCAAAAGTTGTTCAAAAGGTGACTTAGGGGGTCTAATTTGTAGAAAAATAGGATCTGGATAGTTAGAACATCGGGTGCGCACGCTAGGCAGCAAGCATGTGTGCACGCTTGGCACTGGGTGCATGCGCCTGCCAATAGGCTCATGCACTAACTACTTGGTCCATGCGCATGTTGCTTGGCTTCTGTCCTCGTTGCTTGGCTCGTGCACCTGGTCCTCAGCCTCGGTTCAATCTAATATGGTTTGGCTTTTTAGATTTTCTAGGTTCATATTAGGTCCAATTTGGGCTCAGTTTAAGTCTATGGGGCCATAATGACAAGTTAGATTTAATGTTGCAAAAATATGGGATTATTGTTGACTCCCGTTCTGTCCTCAAACTTTTAAGTTTAGTTGAGAGTCATGAGGTGATTGGTGATTCGAGATAAATTAATTATTGCAGCATTACTTCCTGAAATAAAGGCTAATCATTGACGTTTCCCTCAACTCTGCAATTGGGATTTTATAAACTTTATCTTTCCTATCTCAAGTAATTCAATCACTAATTGTACGCCTCTTATCACCTATTTTAGTTTTACTATATTTCGTTCGTGGTAACGCTGGTACCACCTCTTATTATTGTTATCCCTCCAATTAGTTGACTTAGCTAATCTATTAATTATTGTTGAATTCTCTTCTTAACTTTCTTTTACACAATTGTTAAAAGAATCAATTTCCAAATGCTAAGATTAATAGGTCAGGGAAAAAAGTTCACCACGTCTGTGGTGAGCTGCTTTTTTCTAAATAAAGGGACACTATAATTTTTTGACAGCTTTTCTCATATTTAATTTGACCAGTTGCAGATACATTTATTGATTTTTCATTTCTTTGTGTAGGAAACTCAAATTTTGAGCTGAAAGAAGAAAGTTTGCTTAAAGCCCGTAAGTAAGAAATAATCAGTTAAAAACTGGCAGCAGTTGCAGTTTGCACACTGAGATAAGAAGTAATCAATACATAGGAAACAGTATTTGAGCAGCTGCAGGCTGGACTGGCAGCAGATATTCTTTAATGTGAAGTCCAGAATGTAATGGACGACATTTATTGCGCCAGCCACAAGTTGAAAGCCTTAGAACTTCAGGTAATCCATTTCTATTGAAAATTACGGTGTAATTATTAATTATTGAATGTTGGTCTTATATGTTGTCTATGCTTTTCTAAAATGCCAAAAATCTTAAAATTTCTTCACAAATTTATAGCACTACTCAGTAAAAAGCAAAGATGATGATGGATGTTGAGTGGATGATGTTGGAATAGTGAAGGGAAAAGCATGGGATGATTGGAAAAATGATCATCTTGAAGGTGCTGATAATTGAAGAGAAATATGAGCTGCACAGAAGAAGTGGAAAATTAATTTTTTTGTTCGATTCACAAGTTTTCGATTTTAAAACTTAACTTATAAAACAAATTAATTTCCATTAAAACCTTTTGTTAAAACACTTTTTAACAAAAATGGTTCAAGTGATTAAATCAAACTCTTTGATAAAATCACTTGAATATCTTTTGGACCACATATACCCAAAATAAGACTTGATATTTGTGCAAAACACAACACATCACAAAGAAGAGTAGAAATATATCAAATACATTTTCTTCCTTATTCGTTGAGCTCTTCAAATGCGAAGTCTCTAGCTATCTCACACCAAGCTTGAGTAAGCTTGAGATCCTCTACACATTTGATGAAAGACCTGATCCCTTGGCTCTCTAGATTGCCCTTATTGCTTAGGTTTAAGTCTCAATTCCAAGTTAGAGAATAAAGAGTGTCTTAAGTCTTAGACTCCTTAAGCTTAGATAAATTCCTATAACTATGAGTAAGAGAAGAAGAGAAAGTCTTGAATGCTTCAATGTCTTCTGAAAACCTCACTCAAAAATCTTGAAAATCATTTTGCTTTAGGTTATTTTTGACTTAGCATCATAATGTGTAAAAACACTTTTTACTTATTATATGTAGAGAGCTTTCACTAACTAGGTGAGTCACAATTCTCCTTCACTAACTAGAACACATGTCATAATTTAGTGAATTGCATGAAAACACTTGTCATGACATGAGCTAGTGGAGTATGAATTGGTATCACCATTTTAGTTAGTAAAAAAATTCTATACAATTAGTTATCTCATAACTAATTATTCCTCCTAAGTCTAAGACCAAATTTCAATTTAATACTTATATTTTGTATCTCATACAAAATTAACTAAATTGAAATACACTCATTGAAATGAACTTTCAGACATGCTCGGGTTTTTGTGAATTTAATCACAAGTTAAATTCGATTATAATGAATAATTAGAACAAAAGTACAAAAAAGTAACGTGATTTGAGACTTTTATTAGTTAGGTTATGTGATTTACTTTATGACATTTTAGATCTTGTAGTTTACGCCGTTAAACACTTTAAGGCCAAAACTGTTAATACTATTAAAAATGATGATGTGACACTTTTTTCTGATGTATAATTTGTTTTATTACTGACGTGACGTACACATTACAATTTCATTTGATGACATGAAATTTTTTTATTTTTATTATTTGCTGCCGTGACACATTTTAATTATTTTTTAATTTATTATTTGCTGACGTGTCATTTTGTTTAATTGTTGACGTAGTATATAATGGAGCCCATATGTTAAAAATATATGAAAATTAAAGGAAAAGAAGTGGGTGATGAGATTTGAACTCATGACCTTAATTAAAAATAGAAAAATATTTATCACTTTGGCAACCAAACTTATAATCTTTTATTGCATAATAAATATATCTTATATCCGACAATAATAAAAAAAGAGAAAAAAATGATAAATTTTTTATTTTGATTTTTTATATTATATTTTATTTTAATTTATATATTTAAAACTTGAATTTTTTTTAGAGATTAAAATTTTTAAAAATAAAGTATTAAATTATATGAAATTGGATTATGAAAAATTTTAAAAATTGTTATAATTTATTTATTTACAACTTTTTTACAATCTAATCTCACATAATTTAATGTTTTATCTTAAAAAAATTTAGAAGAGTTTATTTCAAAAATTTTAATCTATAAAACTAAGTCAAAGTTTAAATATTTAAATTAAAATAAAAAAATTTATTTTTTTTCTCTTTTTTTTATTATTGTAGGATATAATATAAATTTATTATGTAATAAAAATTAAAAATTTGGTTTGGTAAACTGGTAAGTACTCTTCTATTTTTACCTAAGATCAACACTATATGTCACATCAATAATTAAAAAATGACATGCAGCAAATAATAAAATAAAAAATAAAAAATTCAACATCATCAAATAAAAAATAATAAAAATTTCATGTCATCAAATGGAAATGCCATGTGTACATCGCGTCAGCAATAAAAAAATTACACGTCAGAAAAATGTGACACATCATCATTTTTTAATGGTGTTAATAGTTTTTCCCTTAAAGGGTCTAACAACGTAAATCATAGGATCTAAAATATCACAAAGTAAACCACATACCATAACTAATGAAAGTTCCAAACCATAAGGTACTTTTTTTTATAGTTTTTCCTAGTAATTAATTGAACACTTCAATTAAATATTAAATATAATATCTTTATTCAATGCATGCTCAATACTTTATGGTGTATGACTCACTAGGTTCATGTCATGAATAGCAATGAGATAGGAAAAATACTTTTTCCTATATCTATGTATAGAATCCCATTTCATATATAGTCCCGTAAGTCGTGAGTGGCGTCTAATATAACATATCGCGACTACCTAAATAGGAATGAATATTGACGATCCAGTCAATGAACATATAACATGGACCATCAATCATAATTACCATGTACTCAAGTCCATTCATTACAGATTCTCGATCTTAGCTAGGGTCATGGATTCGTCAAACGCTGCATGTCTCAATCATATGACCACTTCTAACTTCTAATCCTGGATATTCTTGATTCCTACTAGAAACAACTTTCTAGTGAATCTCATATACTTTGACCAAGGATTTCATATCAAGAAGAATTAGAAGTCATATGATTTATTCCTTATTTATCCAAGTTAATAAATTCTTTCTTGCATAACATTTATCTCAATACATTACTAGGTACAACCACTACAGGCCATATGCATCTGCATGGCTAGTAGGAGTATGTAAGCAGTAATAAACTATATCCACGAATATATTAGATAACATGCCACCTCAAGTCAAAGGACTATATAAACAATTATGGCCTAGACGATTAAATATTGACTTTAGTGTATTTATCGTCTAACATCACTTGTTCAACTTACTCATCACATGAGAGTCCACATGTTATCACGATATCACATGTCTGTAGCATGAGACTCATTACCTTTATTACCATAAGTATCACATACATACAATGTATGATAACAACGGGGATGGTCTTTCAAATTATCGATGTCCTAATCGATAATTTTATGACCATAAATACATTTTATAGTGTTATGGTAAAAAGAATCTGTCACTCATATTTTTAACCTCTTAAGAATACATTCTTATACAAAATACTAATAGAACATATATAATTTATAGTAAATATGGAATTCATTTAAATAAAATATATATTTTATTACCATTGGAATTCAATTATTACATTTATAATAATTTTTTGGACATACAAGTCAAACAATAATAATGAAGCTCACTACATTTGGTTCAATGGTTTATATTTTCTCCTGTTATGTGTTTTAAGACTTTTATTGGACATATTTGTATAAAAGTTCCATTTTTAATC
>CAOJBK011946126.1:0-12057 GCA_948294925.1 Codiaeum variegatum
CATGTGAAGATCTTTCTTCATCTCTCGATATTTCTCTACCAGCCTTCTAATAAGAAAAATTGCTTCCATAGTGGATCTTCCAGGCATAAAGCCAAATTGGTTAGCCTTGATAGATGTACAACTCCGGATACGCTGCTCTACAACTCTCTCCCATAACTTTATGATGTGACTCATGAGTTTGATTCTTCTATAATAATCCGCCTAGATAGGGGTCACTGTATCTAGCCGGTCCCAAGCCCGGATGAAGGAGGGTTGTGGTAGGTCGGCAACCAACGTAAAAATTTAGCCGAAACTTTCATATGGATTCACAGCGTTGAGATTATGTTTAAGAAAAAACACACAAATACCAAAATTATGATCCTAATCTTCTTGAGATCCTATAAAGTTGAGCCATACTTCTTCCTTCTATAAACATTATTTATCATTTCTGTTATAAATGCTTTTGTTTTGCATTTGATTAATTTTTTATCATAATTCATCCTAGGTTTCTAGTTTTCTTTTTAACCTTTTGGCATGTTCCAGGTTTCGTTTAATTTCAATTCTTGCCCCCCATGGAGGACTTTTTTTATATAAAAAATGGACAAATTACTATTTAATCCCTAGGTTATAGTCAAATTAACTACTTAGTCTCCTGATTATAGAAAATGACATGACATGTCCCTAAGGTTTGATCAAATTAACTATTTAATCCCTCCATTTCTTATTTTTAAGAGTTTTTCGAAAATTAGTCACTTTTACAATAACGTAAAAGGAGAAAGAAGTCCAACCGTATAGTAATCGTTGAAAACAGAGGTCAATAGATGTTAAAAAAACATGAAATAAAAATTTTCAACAAAATTTGTCGGGGTTGAGTTCGACTTCTTACTAACCTCCGTTTTCAACGGCTATTGGTTGTACTCATATCTTCTTGTACGTTATTGTAAAAGTCGCGAACTTACGAAAAACCTTGAAAATAAGAGACAGAGGGGTTAAATAGTTAATTTGACCAAATCTTAAGAATCTCCCATATCGTTTTCCATAATCGAAGGATTAAGTAGTAAATTTGACTATAACCTAAAGACTAAATAGTAATTTGCTCAAAAAAAATTGCCCATGTTGAGTTTAATTTGACTATAATTCTAGCTCTGTGGTTAGTTTTCTTCAAATATTTCTTCGCTCATGTTAGGATAAGTAAATTTTGGAAATTTTTTTGCTGCCGTAGAGAGCAGTGTTCATATACTTCTTTGGGTTGAATTCGAAAAACTTAGAATTTCTTTTACTATCCTAGTCAGCAGCATTCATATATTTCTTTGTCACTTCTCATCACCAGCCAAACTTGACAAGATTGCATCCAAACTCGAGATCATTTTGAGGCAACCCTCTGGGGTTTGAGGTGAGATGTTAACCTATATTCATCATATATGATTCTAAGCAACGTGTAAAAGCAGCTGTGCTTTGGGAAGAATTCTACCTAATTAATCTACCCATTTAGGATCTCTCAATATTTCTAATCAGTTTACATATATATGAGCAATTTTTTTATAGGTTGATTCTTAGTTAAGGTCAATAATCTTAATTCTTTTTTATATTACTAGGTCTATCATAAATAGGCTATAATCCATTTTATACAAAAAAAACATAAAAATACAATTTTCTTCATTTCTCTTCTTCATATTTTTCGTACCATTACTGAGGCGAAAATTTGGGTATGCTCACTTCCCCCAACTTGGACAGGAGTATTTAAATACTTTCTCTAAGAATATCATAATGAATGGGAAAAAAGGGGACAAAAACACAGTTAATAATGAAATGAGACTTGATATGTTATGCAAGAAGGGTTGGTAAGCAATCAACAATACCTGCCCATGGTACTTCTCCTCTAAGTTGATGATCTCCCTATTGAATCCTTCATCTTCCACCTGCATATCAGGCTGAACAACAAAGAATATGCAATTAGTAAAATACTTTAACAAACCTTATGCCAATGCTGCAACAACATACAAAAAAAAATGCATTGCTCTTACTAAAAGCAAGCAAGAGAAAAGACAGCTTTCACTTGCCCCCTTCCCTGAAGAAGCAAAATATGAAACAATATGATGCTAAAACTAGAAGTATCAAGATATTGGTTGTGCTCATGGTCCACATACAAACACAAATAAAAATACTGGATATATAGCCCAGAACAAATTACTTCTGAAGTTCTACGTAAAAATAAACCTACCAATGGTTCTGGAAAAATTCCAATACTTTGAACCTCCAGGCGAATATTTTCATTTATCAGCATATCATCATAGTGAAATTCTGAAAAGGCCATACTGGTAATCAATGCCTGGTCAGAAAGTACACCATTTACAGAAGGATTCAAGTTTGAAAATATTTCCATTTTTCTGATGCCCAGCACATCATACTCTAGCTCATCACATTCTGTCTTCCCAGTCACTTTGTAACCATTAAACACACCATGTCCAGACATATTAAAGTTATCTGCAAGACTCGAACCATTTAACCTCGAATCTCCATCCAGTTCAAATTCAGTTTCATAAGTATCAAATTCCAGCTCTCTACTTCCATGGGTATAATCTTCGTCTGAAATTATTGCTGCTATAAGTCTTTGGCAAAGGGAAATGTCTCTTGCTCCAGGCACTAACTTTTCAGAAAGCCTTGTTTCAGTAGCAAGTCCCACATCTCCCTCATGTTCAATCATCCCATATCCATTAGGGACAGCATAACAGTTATTTACATTAGATGAAACCTGAGTTGGTGATGGTGCAGTAGATTCAATATTTCCCTGGAAAAAGAAAATGAAGCAGACAGTTAGGAGAGAAAATATAATCCACAGGCAGTCTTTGGGCTCAAATTTTATAAACTGAAAACTTGTACTGTAATAATCCTAACACTCAAAAAAGTGCTTCTGCTACTTTAAATGACATGGGTAGTCAATATAAGAAGAAAACATAAATGAAACAGTAATGTACAAATGAAGCATCAAAGAAACGTTAGAAACAAGTGGAACTTGAACTTCAGATTTTGAAACGGTAGTTCTACAATTGCCAGTAATATTACCTCATTTAGTTGGTAAGAAACAATAAGAAAGAAATAGCATCTGTCATTCACGGAAATAGGGAGGAAGAACTAGACAGCAAAGACCAAAGATCAATAGACCATAGTTTAAGTAAATAGTTAGATAAAAAATAGCTTTTACACAACCAGACAATAAAATGGCCTCCGATGTGCAACAACACTAAACATGGAATACCACCCCATGCTACATAACCATCAATACTGACTAACCTAAAAAGGATAAACATTGTTACATATATACCATCCTGGAATAACTAAAGGTAGACACTATCTGAACCACCTACTTTCCCTGCATTACATGCTTGGTTTGTTCCTTGATGTTACGGCACTAACAGTATCATGACTTTTAATCTAATTCAAGACCATACTTGTGAAAGCCGTTCTTGAGAACAGTAGTAAGCAACAAAATTGAAAAACAAAACGCTTTACCTGTTTCTTCAAGTAAGCAATGTCGGCATCAGATATAAAACCAAAGAATGGTTCCATTTGCCTCCAAAATGAGTTGGGACATGCATGTGCTGTAGCAGCAATAAAATCAATCAACCAAAAAAGAATTTCAGCAACAAAACAAGTGTAAAAAAATTTCAGTGACGTTGTACCAGGGTTAATCACTCCACTCGCAGCAGCCAATAATTCTTCATGCCCATCATTTGAACCAACTAAAATAATCAACCCAAAAGTGAATATAGACTTGAATGGATAATCACAAATATTTATATTAAGAAATGGTTAAGTAAAAATTAAATGTTTATAGACTCGAAGCAAAACTACCAAGAAAATCTGTGGCGGTATTGACTGTTGTATGCTTTTGACGTGTGTATGCCCTACGGTCAGAAAGTTTTCTAGTTGGCGGACGACCTGCCTTGCTGTGTTAAACAATTAAGATGACAGCCACATTTCAGTTTGACTGATCCAACAGAGCTAGACTATAAAATGTGAAACAACTAAAAAATAAGTGACCTTTCATTTTTATCAAAACCAAGTCTGGCACTTCTAAGCTGTTTTGCTGTGCCCGTATTGCCAACCTTCTCAACCGACATTGGCATAAGATTCCTGGAAGTAAAACCCCGCCCAGTCCTTCCCTGTCTCCGTACTCCATCTCCAAGGTCTTCCCCAGTAATAAGCTTACTCTTTCTTGATGACAGGCCCAGACTTATAACTTTTTGAACATTTTGTCCCACTTTCTCATCTATCTCATCAGACCTTTTACACTTGTCTTTAGATTTAATCTCTGGAGCTCCAGATTCCTCACTTTCAGATAAAGCAGATGAAGATACAGGCTCACTTTTCAATTTAACTTGCTGAGGAGAATTTCCAGTCAAACGCTTGGCAAATCCAATTCCAGGTTCACTCCCAGAAACATCAGACACAGAATCCAAAGCAGGAGTTTCATCATTATTTGACACAATCGGAATTAAATTTGTTCTTCTAGCAGTTCGGGAAATCTTCTGCGGCCTCTGGCCTGCCCAATGCGCAACAGGAGGAGAGGAAGATCGAGCTGAAGCTGTGCGTTTACGGTTGGTCACTCCAACAGCAGGTGGCTTGTTCATGCAATGGGAAAGCTCCCATTCATTTGGAGCAGTTGCTCTATGTACAACTGGTGACAACTTGGGGGCAATGCCTGAACCCGAACGTGGAGCTCTGATAGATGCATTTATCTTTGTACTTGAAGTAGGACTTGCTGAATTAAAATCCTCACAAACATTTGCTCTGAAGCATAAGTGGTAACAAAATAACATGAGTAAATACACCTTCTCATACTCAGCTCCACTCAACTCAACAAAGCCTTAATCCCAAGTTAATTGGGGTAAATACACCTTCTCAATAAAACATAATAAAAGAACAACATAAGGGACTTGATATATTGAAAAATCTCAGCCTTCTCTAAAAATTGAATAAGAAAAAAACACACAATAATAAAAAAAATATATAAAACAAGGAAAAAGAAGCTTATTTATAAGAAAAAATAATTGCAGAAAACCTGATTAACAAAAAATCATCAATGAATGGACAATAATATCGCGCCAAAAATGAAGATTTGATGAGTAAATATCTGGAAGAAATACATACTTATTAACAGCTCTGAGATTTGTCCTGTCCCTATCAGAACCAATAGAACGTTCTCTTCTGTCATTGAGAAGAGGCGTGTTGTCAAGGTCACACCTAGTAATGGATGACCGCATACTCAAGCCTGTTGAGGGTGAGGTACCATCTGATTTTCCAATGTTAACAGTGCCATTGGCAACTCCCGGCCTATAGCAAGACAGCGATTAGAAACATATCATAAGTTGGGGATTATAAAAGGCAAAAGGATTACCAAAAGGATATTAAAAAGAATTATCCCAGAGTTCAGCTTGGAAGATCTTAAAAATGATAAAACATAAAGAATCTAAAGAAATAAATTTTCTACAACTAGACTTATATTTCGCCATTGTCTGCGAAGGAAGCCCTTTGCCCTCTATACTGAAAGGTAAAAGCTTTGACGAGAATTCTTTCCCAAAGTCAAATACTTAAGGGCTTTAGTTCTGATCAGAAGTTACAGCGAAACTTTACAGATTTGTACCACTTTGCAAGCACTTATTTACTAATCATATATACACTATTTATCAGAGAAATCCTCATTGACAATACTTTATAATATGAGTTCTGGGTAGGGGAAGTGGTGATGATTGTGTTATTGCAGAAAGGTTTTCATTCTGAGTTTGAAACTCACAAATACATTCAAATTATATAATTCATCCATACCTAGCATATGAAGGCACATTCAAGGCATTATTTGAGTGCCTCAAGCACTGACAAGTAACTAACTACCAGTGATAACTTCTCTGGTGCACTGAACTGTTTTTTCTATAATCACTTAAAAACAGGTTACCATCTGAAGAAGAGATAATTAATAACTATAACAGAGTTAACTAAATTTTACCAAACAAGTATTTCATTTTTCTCCTGGTATTTTCAACTCTTTAATCAATTCGACTTTCACAGATGTGGAAACTTGTAGCTCCACAAACTTCACCTTACATGAAATTACATTTCACCCAAAGAAAAAGAGGGAGATTCATAAATAATAGAGAAGTTGCTAATATAAATGCCATAGATAAGTACTAAGGATACACCAGACCAGCTTGACCCCCATTTTAAAACTCCAGAAAGCCAAGCACACACATAAGAAAGGAAGACAATTATAGAAAGATAAGAAACAATAGAGACAGAGATGTCAAAAAGTAATATAGCATGTGGACAAATAGCTGAGCTGTGGCATCATTATTAAAAAATCCTATGGCATTTTAGTTAAAACAGAGAACCCAAAACTGCACATTTTGTACCCAACAAAAGAGTAACCAAAACCGGTCACTTTAATTCAAGTTACGTCCTTTTCTGGATTTCAGTTTCAGTTTGTCTCAAAGTTCTAGACTCCAGGGATAATCAGACCCATTATGTGTTCTAAAGTACAGATGATATATAAAAAAACAGCTGTTATTGAATTAAAAAGAATATGCAGTTGATGATGTGAGATTGGCTTCTGAGAAGTATCTCAAATACCTACACTTGACAAATAATATTTATTTGATTGATTACAGTGAAGGTAAGAGATATTCAAGCATAAGAGTTTCTTAAATCTATTCTTAGTTCTCCATCAAAAAAAAAAAATCTGTTCTTAGTCCAAGGATAATAAAAGTGAAACTTTGCATCATAAACATAATATTTCGCTTCATCCATGCTTTAAGTCACAAGGATTATAAAAAGAAAAAGAGGTAAAACTCCAGAGTTGTTTAGGTTAACTCACATTTAGCTTATCAGTCTTTTTGAAAGAAGTAGGAGTGGAGAATAAAAATTAATTTACCAAACAGGTATTGCCAGTTACCTGCTTGACAGATGATAGATTTACCAGTACCTTTTCGATATTGGAATTTAATGAACTTAACAATTGGATTATACAAATGTTGGCTCACATCCCAAACTATCGACCAGCAAATGTTGGCTTACCTGAACCCACGAGAATCGCTGTTTAACCTTGATCGAGCCTCAGCAACAGGTCTTTGTTGTATTCCTTGTTTAGCTTCCCGATAGCCTTCAGATGGTTTAATTGATACTAAACTTGGAGAAACCTCTGGCTTTATCCCAGATCGCTTCTTCTTCATTTTTGTCTTCTCCCAACCTTCAACACCAATTGGTAAAGTTCGATCATCACCCTGAACTGCACCACTATTTGCAACTCTTAGCATTTCCCTATCTCTATCTACTAAGCCAGATGGCCTGACAAGAGTATTGCCCTGCACATCCACATAGTTTTGTAAGAATTTATAAAACAGCTTCTGTCAAAGAAATATAGATACAGGAGATATATGTTCTTCAGCAAACAATGGTTCACCACAAATTCATTGTAGAGCAAAGTGCTCTTGTGTTTGATAGAATAGGAGATCACTGGAGGATTTTAACATTACTGACATGTGCAAAATGAAAACTAGTTAAAACTTGGGTTCCAACATTACAAAAATGGTGTGTGAAAACATGGAAAAAATCAGTATTAATAGTTAAAAGACATAGTAAGGAAGATAAAATAGTTGTACTTACAAAACCAACAACCAATTTGACAAGTCCATTGCAAGGTAATTAAATGAGATTTCCTAAACGAGACTAAAACCAACATAAACAAATATGGGCAACAGGAAGTACAGCCAGAGCAAGGTATACAAGTAACAAACCCTCATATCCACCAAAGAAGTTCTAGTCCGCTTGCTCGGCACGACACTCTTGGTTCTCTCCTCTGACTTCTGTTGTTCAAGTTCAAAACCACCTGAAACAGCATGATTATGAATTCCCATCTTACCAAGGCTTGGCCCCAAAACAGACCGATCACTTGATGACAAGGCATTAGGCCGGTCACTAGAAAAGCCTTCTGTTCTAGATCTTTTCTTTGATGGAATGCTTGGGAAAAACTTGTTGAATACAGATAATGCTTCATTGAAAATCTTCATGCGTTCCCTGTTAATTGTGGAAATTTAATAAACCAGTTACAGATATCAGAGGAGAAGCAACACATACAGAGAACTACCTGGCCTTGGTAATGCTTTCACGAAGACCAAACTTGAACCGCTTGATTTCCTCCGGTGCAGGCACTTTGCCTTTTGAAGAACCAGATGGAGAATCATCCAATGAAATGCCAAATGCTATATTCAAGTTTCGTTTGAAGTCCCCTTGACGATTAGATTTGTGCTCATTAACCACCACCTTGGGATCAAAACGCAAACATTGAAAGAAATTCACCACATCTCCCTGTGCTACTAGAGAACTGCTTCTTGTCATGTTTGGGAGAGAAGATAGGATTGGGTTCTCCATGCTCTCACGAAAGCTGCCTGATCTGTCTAACTGAACAGTTAAGTGGGATCCACCACGCTGCCCACTAGTGTACAATGGCCTATCTGGACTATCAGCAGACAGATCAAATTTACTTGGTGTTGCCATTGCATTGATTTCCTCACATCCTCTATATTACAAACCCAATAAATACAATAATGCATGACACAATTGTAGTACTGCACATAAAGCCCAATTCAAGTCTTTGTTGGGCAGAAGAAGGAGGTGTTGCACCTGGAAAGGAGAAAACTTCTGTATGAGAACCCAAACCAAAGTTTCATCAACATGGAATTATAGGCTTCATGCAGTTTGACAATCAACTCTGATGGTGTAAATATGATTGATAAAAAGAAGCTGTAGCTAGGGACCCAACAAAATCAAGAAGAATTTAATTTCAGACATTTAAGAGCACTACATTAAGCTAAGATTCATAAATTCAAAGAAAAAATTTACAAAGATGATTGGTGTTATTACATTTTTCCCCAAAAGCTAAAGGGGATATAGTTGTTATAATCATGGAATTTTCCTCTAAAAAGTACAAAATTTTGTTAAAAATCAAAGAATGAAGATTTTACGAAATTCAAACAGAATTTTCAAAACTCAAAAACACCACCACCAGGCAAAAGTGCATCATGGTTTTGTAGCCAGGATATGACAATCATATTTTTAAGTCATGATAAAAGGAGACTAAAACAAACTGCTGAAAACTGTTTACACAACCCTCAATAGCCCCACCAAGCATCCTTGATTATATTGTCAGTTACCACACCACTTCAACCAACAATCGCTTGATTTTCTTCTTCTCTTGTAATCGTAGCTTCTTTATTTAATCATAATACTCATAATTCCACACTATTGGCACTTACAAATATTCATGGAAAACAACCAAACTTTCTTCAACAAGCTTCAGTAATCATCTTTACAATTGACAGGAGCTGCAGCTTCTCATAATAACATTTCCTTAAATAATCTACGGCAGAGCCATAACTTCATCCAAACATCATTTCCTAATACAACCATCTTTTCGATAAAAGATTTCATTTCCTTTCTCATATAAATTTGATAATGAATGCAAATTACTAGGAAGACCTAAATATAAATAATATTTATTTAAATTAAAGATTTCAATTCCTTTCTCATGTCCCTGTTATTGTAATTGCATGTCCCAAACGACACTTCGCCAAAATGTAAGCTTTACCCAAAATGCAAGCTTTAAGCACACCACTTCTCCACTTGATACACAATTCATAAACCTAAAAGTGGCCTAAGCCTAAGATACGACACAAAGTCTTTGGCCGGGGAAGTTATAAGACAATTTAAGATAAAACATCAATATTTCACTTCACGCCATAAGATCCAAATGTTTATCCTCCACTCATCCAACAAGCCATAGGCCATACTACCTTAACTAAAAGCTTCATCAATTAAAATCAGAAAATATGACTCATAATAACAGTAATAATAATAATAAAATCTCACTTCAAACACCCATATATCCTATTATATTTTGGAAAAGAAGTATACTTTATCTTCAACTTATTCTAATCCCAATCAATTTAATGTATGACTAGTATGCATAAGCAAGCTTCTTCCTGAGGTAAATAACCAAGTGTATTACCTTAAAGACTTTCGGAAGCTAATATCAGACCAAGCGTACGCAAACTCATTGCAGTGAAGCGGTTTTAGTATAGTCATAAAATCGCTATGATATAATTTATTGAACTAATAATTAGAACTAATTGATCATATAAAATGATAACTACTACCCTTCGCATCCACTGCAATTAGCATCTCAGCTTATTGATTAGATTGAAAGTAACTCAGATGCACATAAACTAAAAATGGTAATAACAAAAAACAAAATGATCAGCCATTATGTCCAATTAGTAGCAATATGAACACGACTAGTAAAGAAGGAAGAACAGCAATTCTACTTTAATTACTCCTTCTTTGTAATATATTATTCCTATTTTTAGCCAGCTAAAATTAGATTCAATTACAACAAGAAATAATTATCTGATCTCCTTTTCTCTTCACCTTCTCCCATCTTTTGTTACCTACATTTCTCCATCCCTCAAATCACATTAGCAGCTTCATTGCAAAAAATTCTGCTAGCACAAGTTCAAAAACACTGTTCATTCTATAATTATTCAATTCAAAATCTCAATCTCACTTCATTAACTCAACTCAACAAACCCTCAATCACAAGTTAATTAGAGTCAGCTATATGAATTTGATTTCTCCACTCGGAGCAACAGTGAATCATATTATTACAAATATTTAAGAACTTATGTTGAATGGATAAAGTCCGTAACGGAACGAGTACATCATGTTTAAGTCGGAGTTGCCCCAATCTCACTTCATTCATTAAATTAAAATAAATTAACGAATAATAAACAAAAATACACCAAAATAAATTAAATCAGCATAAAACTTGTTCAATGAAAACAGAATCAATTAGGAAAAAAATTAAAAAATAAACCCTAGCACTTGAATCAAAGACAAATTCAAAAAGCAAGAAAAAAATACACTTAAAATTTAAAGAGAATTATACCTTATATAGTTAAAAAATCGTTAAATAGTAAGTGCGAAGTGGAAGATTGAGTGATATGAAGATTGAAAATTTGGAAAATGTAACGAAGGAAAAGAGTTGAAGCTCCAAATCGAAGGTTCGTACAAAACCATGGAGGCCGAGGCGCTCTGAGTTTTGATCGGCAATGGAAATTGGCCCTTGTTAATTTACTGTTATGTCCATGTTTTGTGATCGAAAGAATTCAGGTAATGAGAGATGGAAATTGAGGGTATTTTCGGAATAAAAGTGTCGAGCCGGCTCTTAAATAGCTCTAACTAGTAAAGGGCTATTAATGATGTAATGTCCTTGCAAATAACCAAAACGAATTTTCAGTTGGAAAACTCTTACAAATAACATTTATTTACTTTCCATAATAATTTTGTACATCATAATTTTCACTTTTTCAAGAAATCCCTTATGTTGGATTTATTAATTAAAACATACATTTAAGTGAAAATTATTTTTATTAATTTTAGATATCTAAATACTTTATATATGCATAAAATAATTATAAAATTTAATAAAATTTTATAATGTGACATAATTTCTCATATTTAATATATTACATGAGTTCAATGTGATTTTTCAAATTGTTATTTAAATATGTATGTGATCCGCTTGAATAAAAATTAGGCCTTAGACTATTAATTATATATATGATTGATTATATATTCAAATTTATTAAAACATTTGAATTAATTAAAATTATAAATTTATATAGTGAAAAATTATAAAAGAATATACAAATCATAAAATATAATTACAAAATTAAAATAGTTCTAAAAAATTAAGATCATTGTATTTAAAATTTAATGATGTTTATATAATTTATTAACAATTTTAATATCAAATATATATTGATCTCCCCTACTAAAAATCATTTTGTTTGAGAACGTAAAAAGTCATCGTATAACTTCTAAACTTAACAAATTATAACAATTTTTTCCTTAATTGGTGTGTGGATGCACGTATATTATTTATACATGCGATACTGATTATACACAATTTGTCAAGTGGAATATGAGATAAACAATCTTATTTTTCAAGTTAAATGGATAAATTATGAA
>CAOJBK011946979.1:0-11092 GCA_948294925.1 Codiaeum variegatum
GTCCCTACCAATAATCCTATGACCATGAACAACCTTTAAAGCATCTATTAAAAGGGCAATCTGTCATTCATATTCTCAAACTTTTTGAGAATAGATTTCCTACAAAATACTTAAGGGACATATATACATTTGATACTAGGAATGCATCCTCTTAAAGAACATATATACTAAAGCCAGTTAGGTTTTCGTTTACATTCACATGTTGAGTGTAAGCTCTAGGGCATACACTACTAACACTTCTCCTAAAGGAAGATAAAATTGTTGAGGAGGGAGAATTCAAGCAGTTAAGTATGCCATGAAAAAGGCATATATTGAACTCCAAGTAAGAAAAGATGCAAAGCATCTCCCTTACTTGAACAAGAGTTATTGTTCTCAGATAGAATTTGTTCCAGGTAGATATGGCTATTCTACAGGAAATGAATCTAGACCAGAGAAAGGTTATTCTCTTAAAAAGAGAAGGTTCAAAGGATTTAGAAAAAGGAGGATATCAAGGAGAGAAAGAAATGAGAGAAAATCTTTAAATAAGCCTACTAGGTTTATTAGGAGAAGAACATACCTAAAGGACAAAGATAGGATAGAAGCTTTTAAGAAAAAATATGGAAGAGCTCCTAAGTGTCCGTAAGGAAAACCTCTTAGCAGTTGCTCCTACTACTGTATCTGTGGTTCAAATGAACACAAAGTGAATGTTTATCCACATAAAGGCAAATAAAAAGAAAACTTAAGAAGAGTTTTTTTTGAAAATGAGAGTCTAAAATATGAACCCATTGAAGAAGATGAATATTCAAATATAGACTCTAAAATAGATTCAATTTATGAAGTAGTTTCTGAATATGAAACTGACATAGACGAATCTGATTTGTGGACAGCCTAGTTATTCATGATAAGTAATTAGGAAGGTATCATAGATGAAGATTTGATTCATTTGGAAAATTCTCTGGTACAGGAAGAGTTATTCTAGTATGACGATCCATCAAAAAAGTTACATAGAATGGAAAGTCCCAAAGGTAGACATCAATACTATTTATAGTAAATCAAAATTTAACTTCAGATTGATAGTTGATGTCTCTCAATCAGAGTCAACGGCTCAAGTTTCTAGCACAGAGTTAGACACGTTGGACGTGCCTTTGATAAATTTACCAAAGATCAAATAAATGGTAAATAAATCAAAAGAAACTTACTAATATATTCATATTGGTTTGGTCCAAGTAGGACTAATACCATTATTCAATTTATCGGCAGATAGTCCTGTGATACCAGTTGTGTTAGATAAATGATGGAATTTATTTCAAGACCAGCTGACATCAAGTATATAGACTAACCTAGGTCATGGTCCAGTCTGATTTCAATCCTATCCTAGTTACATGATGTCATTAAGTGATAGGTGTTTGGGTAATTCATTAACATTAAGGATCAAATCTCAAAATATGAACAGAATGAGTTCCCAGGCTAAATACTTAACATATCACATAATGATTATTTTTAGATTAATTAATACTACTAATCTTGGAGTGAGGAACATCTCAAAAATAATTGAGTTGTTTGAAGAAGGGTCAGACAACTATAAAAAAGTTCCATAGAAAGGAAATAAACCATTTAGAACTGACTTGGCCTAAAAGTTGGGTTCTACAAGAACCAACTAAGACCTCTAGGTCAATAGGATCTTCCCAAATTTCACAAAGGGGTAGGAATATCACTTTGAGTCTTGAATAACCTATGAGAAATATGAGAATTTCTGATCCTCCTAGGAGACCAACTTCTGCATTGCCTAGGTCATATTCTCACATGGAAACCATTCCTAGGAATATAAAAAAACTATCAAGAAATGAGGAAGATTCTCAATCATCATCTTCAGAAAATAATAGAAAAATTGTAGGTTATAAAACCTTCAATTTACCTATTTATGAAGATGAAGAAAATCAGGATAGTATACATGTGATTAAACATTTACAACTAATTTCTGAGGTTGTAGAAGAAATCCGAAGGATTTCCAAACAACGTTCCATTCCTTTTAAGGATATATGGGAAATAATGTGTCCAAAACCGATAACATCAATAAGAATACTCAATATTCAGGAACCTGGTTTGAGTACCTATATTTCTTTAACATTTAAATTTCCTGGTTATTATAATTATTCTCTAGATGTGTTAATTGACACAGGTGCAACAACTAGTAGCACTAGACCAAATGCACTCCCTGATGAATGGTGGAAACCATTGGCCCAACCTATGATTCTAAAGATGGAAGGCGAGCAAGAAAACTTGATAACGCATTATGCGTAACAAGTTCATGTTATCATAAGTGGGCAAAAATTCATCATCAATAAAGTATTGACTTTCCTGAATTAGATGCAGATATCATTCTAGGAAATGCATTCTTAAAAGGGCAATGAAAATAGGCCTTTTGTTTTAGATGATGACTACATCTCTTTAGGAGGTATAAAAATTGTATCTATGAGAAATCCCATATTAAGGCTAAAATTTGGCTTTTATCTGGTTAGAGTCTTAGAATTATGTGGATCTACTCCTTATGAGTGAGCACAGCATGGTAAAACTTGGATAGATTGTTTATTTGGTGAAAATCCAAATAGTACTTCATGGTACAATGAATTTTCCTGCAATGCACGAAGTGTAATAGAAAAACCTATTACACAAAACCTTCAGTTAAAAATAATAAATAGGACAAATTCCTAGTAAATTTTGCTGATAACTTTAGTGATGATCCACTAAAGTTATGGGTTCTAAATGACATTACTGCTAGGTTAGAACTAAAAGATCCTAGTACTATCATCCGTACTAGAAACATGACAAACACAAATGAGATGATAGAGGAATTTAACAAACAAATTCTTGAACTGCTTGATAAAGGTTTGATTAGGGATAACAATAGTCCACATTCTAGTCCAACCTTTATGGTAATTAACCATGCATAGCAAGTGCGAGGAAAAGTACAAATGGTTATAGACTATCGTCGGGTAAATAAAGCCACAAAAGACGATGGCTATAAGATCCCCACTATAGGAGATGTAATTGATAGAGTGAGTCTAAATAACCTTCTATTTTTTCTAAATTTGACCTTAAAAGTAGTTATTGGAAGGTAAAGATGGAAGCAGATTCTATACCAATCACAACATTCAATGCTCCTCAAGGGATGTATGAATGGCTAGTTATGCCATTCGGCCTGAAAAATGCTCCAAGCGTGTTTCAATGTAAAATGGACACTGCATTTAAAGCATTGAAAAAATTTTATATGATCTATATAGATGATGTGTTAGTTTTTAGTGATAATGAGAAAGAACACATGAGTCACCTTGAATAAGTGACTGATATCTTCAAACATGAAGGTATGATTCTATTTGAGAGAAAGATAGGATGGTTCCAAGAGAAAGTAAAGTTTTTAGATATAGAGATAGAAAAAGGAAAAATTAGGTTGCGAAGCCATATTTCTGAAAAACTCATTAACTTTCCTGATGAATTGGAAGATAGAAAGCAAGTACAAAGGTTTTGTGGACTTGCTAACTATGCTAGACAGTTTGTGAAAAATCTTTCCAAATACTTAGGAAGAATAGCTAGGAAAACATTTGATAAAAATCTTTGATTTTGGGAAGAAGAGGACACTTAAATGGTTAGACAGGTAAAATAATTAATGAAAATTTTGCCTTGTTTAAATTTACCATCTGATAGTGATGAGTTAGTCTTAGAGACAGATGCTTCTGATAAATGCTGGGGTGCAGTGTTAAAAATAAAAGGTAGAAAACCAGAACAAATCTATAAGTATTAGTCTGGAACCTAAGGGGTAAAAATTAGTTATCCAATCCATGAAAATGAAGTGTTAGCAGTAAAGAATGGTATAAAAGCATTTTATATCTTTCTAGCTCTGAAGAGGTTTGTTATTAAAATATATTCAATATATCTTAAGGGATTCATGAACCTGAATCTCAAAGAGGCTAGACAAACTAGGCTTTTCAAATTGCAAGAATGGTTTAGTTATTACAGATTTGATATTGAATATATTCCTTCTGATAAAAATGTAATAGCTGATTCTCTTTCTCGTTAATTGTCTAATTTTGTAGATGGATCCTGTTGCCAAAACAAAATATACTGGATTTGCAAAAAGGTAGGTCATACTAGGAAGAAATGCCCAAAGAAAGAGAGTAACGAAATCAAAGATCCCAAGAGCATTGGCTTTGGTTCCTTTGAAACGAAAAGAAAAGCACATTCATAAAAAAATGATTTGTGTTGGCTGTGTAAAAGACAAGGGCATTTAGTTTTTGAATGTCCTAAGAAGAAAACACGAGATCAAATGATATGGTTAATCCTAAAAAGACTAATGAAAAATCAAAGGAGAAATCCTTGGTTGAAAAGAATGAAGAGGTTGAATCAAAACCTCAAACCAATAACCTATTAGATTCTTATTTAGAAAAGGTAGGCAAAAAATTTAACATTACACTAGAATAGAAAAAGGAAGCCTGGGAGAAGCGTAATAAAAAAGTTAACACCTATGAATATGATGAAAAAAATTATTGTTCATAGGATTTCTTCTGATGGAAAACCTATCTATGTCTCTAAAATAGATGGACATTTCATCTAAGATCTCTCTAGAAGTGGAATGTGCGATCATTCCTGTGACTATGAATATGATGATTCAACCACAGAAGAGAGCGAAAAAGGATCTGGTGATATTTTAAGTCACGATTTTGAGGCTAATGGAAGTGCCAATGAATCCTCACAGATTCCAAACCAAACTCCTATAATGGAGGATCTTTTAGGTGAACCATCTGGTAAACATGATTTTAAGGTATTCTATTCAAAACCTAAAGGTGCTGATATACCTATGCAATCTATTGAGGCTTCAAGATGGAAAAAGCAGATTGAAAAAGAATCAATAGATGAAGCTGCTGAAGGTACAAAGGTTTGGGAAATGTTTGGATCTAAAACCCAACCATCGCCCAAAAAAGATACCTTGAAAGATTTTGAAAAAGAATCTGATGAATTTCATGAGAAATTCATGGAAGCCATGAGGGTAGATCACCCTGAGGTAGATAATACCTATAAGGAAGAAAGTTCCTGGTACTTTTTTAAGTACAATTATGGTCTTTCTAAAGATGTATCTATGATATGTTATGGATTACAGGGAGGTTTCAATTTCAAAAATTTCTAGCAAATTCAACATTTCATAGATGAAGTTGTATCTTTCATAGCACACCTAAAAAGACAGATTGAGATTCAAAAATCGGATGAAGAAGTTTTCTTGCAAGAAATTATTAAAAGAGAAAAACTTCTTGAAGAAATGAGTTCTTATATTCCAAATGAATTAGCTTTTGCTAAAAAAATTAAACAAGAAGACTCGATAGATCGATCTCTTAGAGAATGTTCTATATGCCATCCATATGTCATTGGCAATCATATGGAGGCTTGATGCTTAGAGTTGAATCATAAATGGCAAAAGAAAGCCTTCCATATACCAAGGCAAGCTTGATAGAAATTATCAAAATTAATAAAGAAGATAATATTCTGTGTCAATCAGTTCTAGAAATGGTACAATAGTCCTTAAAAATTTTAAAGGATGATATAAAATTTGTTTCATTCTATATAGCTAGCACAATTATAGATTGTGGTGAGAATGGAGAAGTACATCAACCTTATCAAATATGGGAACCCTAACCAGTAATGGCTAAGCATCTTGTAGAACCTCAAAAAATAAATAACCAAGGCACGAAAATTCAGTTCAATAAATAAAAGGAATGCAAGGTTATATCCAAAGCTGTGAGAATTGAATTCTTTAAACTTAGCCTGAAGAAGGCAATTTATTTAAACAATTATGTCCTTCTCAGAGATGGAAAAACTTTTGTAACCATCTGGTCCTATTATGTTTATCAAACCAAATTAGAGCAAAGCATATGAGAAGAAGAAGAAAACTTGTTTCGGAGATTAGTAAATCAAGATCCTACTCTAGAATTTCTGTTAGAAACATTGAAAGCATGGAAGAAAGTAGCTGCTTTCAGAGAGCAACGCCTTGCAGAAGAGATGGCAAAAGACTACAGGGATGCCCAAGAGAGTATGGGTGATCCAGTATCTAACTCAATGATGGAGTAACAATTTTGTCATCCATGATCTTAGCCTCAGCGTGCATAATTGAGGAATTGCTTTTCTTAGTGGCCACGAGGATAAAGACACTAATAGACAAAGGTGTTTTAAAACCAATGGTGCTTAAGAAAGAACTTATCTATATCGATAAGATTCCTTATCTTCTGTATAAAAGATAATGTTATGTGTGTGTGTATTATTGTCCTTGTATAGACCTGGATAACAGCACTAGAGACACCAGCTGTCCATATAGTGTCAATTATTGTGGTCCTGTAATAATTATATGACTTTTGAGTTGGCAAACAGTATCATAGATACCATCTTTGTAACTTTTATATATAGCTCCTTATTTAGTGTGTTAGGGGAGCAAATACTACTTCAGAGTTCTTATAAAAGAATATTTACTTATCTCTGAGTTCTTATTCTCTAAGTCATTAGCTGAAGAAACGTTTGCTTCTATATATACCTTTATTCTCCAAAATAGTCTGATACCCAGGAGAGTTTCTATAAGTCCCAAAGTAGAAGAAGAAAATGCATCCATAACCTTTAACCTATTTCAGGTATTGCTAGTGACTAGCTCGGAGAAGTGCTGAAGCATTTGCAAAAGCTTGGTGGACCCAGTCTATGAGATATATATATTTTATAAATGTTTTTAACATTTATGTTTTAAAGACTTATTGCTTTAGCACTTGAATGAGCCATAGATGCTTAAATCAGATAGTCATCACTCAGATCATGGTGCAGGCAAAGGTTCAATAATAGGATTATTAAATTTTATTATAGATCATTTAGACTCTTTAAATAATTCTTTAGAAAAATACTCTAAGAATTTGAAAGACCTAACTCTCCAGCAGAGTGAACTTGAGGAATATTTTCTCAAGAATAAAGACCCTTTGGGATTTGTTGCTAGCACTCATTACCACAACGAAAATGAGAGACCGAAAGAAATTAGAAAAAATAGAATCCATCTACAATATCCTCTAGAATAGCTCTCTTTTCCACCTTTGGTTTAGAGAGAAAGTAAGCTCGACTTTAATTGGTATTAGAGCCTAAGGGGTAAATGAATTCTGATTTTTCAATTTTCTTTGAAAATAGACGGTTATCATAAGAGATTTAGGATAACTAGGTTAAAGAGACAATTGAATTAGAATATAAGAAGACTAAGTTTTTAGAAATTAAGAGGAGATAAAAATTGGTATGTTGTTCTATTCATTTAAAAAATAAAATAAATAGGATAATAAATAGATTTCAGAATAACATTCATAGTATTAAACATGAAATAAATAAGTTAGTAGATTAATATGAGTTTTCGAAAAATAGTAGAAAATATTAGATTATTAGAGTTGACTAATAGAAATGAATTACTAGTACTAAGAATAAATTGTATGGAATATATTGTTTTTGAAGCAGAAAGTCATTCAGAAAATTATATTGAAGGATTCTACGATTGTGAAAATTCTATAGTTCAGTAGACTAATAAGTATTTGTAATTTGAATATTTTGATAAAAATAAAAATTTTAGGGTAGATAGTATAAGTATTAAAAAGTTTAGAGAAGAAAACATAAAAAATAGAAGAGAGGAAAGACCACCAGGAACACTAAGTTCAAGGGTTCAGATTAAATTTAAAGTCCTTAGTATTAAAATTCAAAAGATAAGATATGTTTGAAAGGTTGCATGTTAAAAGTGAACTCATTGGACATTTCATTTTGTTTTAACCTTGAGGTAAGTATTCAATTATTTGGCAAAAAGAAAAAGGTAACTTAAAATACGTTTTGCTTGAGGTAACCTTGAGGTTTCATTCCTGGGAAAAAAAAAACTTGAGGTTTTATTTTGCCTATTTAATGATCCTATGAATTATTAGAAAACGTATTAAGATACGTTTGAGTTTTAATGAAAATTAAGTTTGTAATTCATTTATTTATATAGCTTAGTGTTAATTAGTTTAAGTGTTAATGAATACTTAGTACTTACTCCCTCTATTTTTTAAATAAGTGGTAATTATGTTTATTAATGACAAATTTTAACTTTCGATTATTTTTAAAATACACAAATAAAAAATTATAAAAAAATAATCTTATGAAAATACTTTTTGAGACGAATATATTGATATATGTTTTATATTATGTTTAAAATGTTTTTTTATTAGTTGATTTTTGAAACTTAGACACGAAAAATAAAACAACTTATTTGAGAATAGAGTGAATAATTTTTTAAGTAGTACATAATTAAATTTGCTAATTTACTAAGATTAACTAGCTAGCACTTAATTATTTTCTGTTGTATTTTTTTAATTCTTTTCTTTATATATATATATTGAGAGCAATAATCGGTGTTCGGAAAATATTTTGATTTAGCTTTTCTATTTGAATTATTATCCAGTAGTAAAATTAAATTGTAATTTTTTTTTTTTACAAAAGAAACATAATTTACAATTTTGGTTTGTAAAAAAATAATTTTGTGGTGCTCAAAATTATTAGTTGTCGTTGAATTCTGGAAAACATATGTCAAAGTGCCATGTTGAGAGATTAATCTATTTTAAGGAAACTATGTGATGTACAGGTTTCGATATATTATTTTGTTATAAATTAATATTAGTACTTTCAATTCAACTCTGTGTGTGTGTTACATACATATTGTTTTTACTTGATTCTAACACGTATGTTTGATATGTATTTTCTAGTCTGTTTCTAACAATCTTAAAACATATTGTTATTTTGGGATATGATTCAAAATCTAAAAACTTATTATAATTTTATTAAAAGCTTATTTTGGTTATAATTTTATTTTAGAAAAATAGAAAATACTATTATTTCTTCTAGTGTTCAAGATGCCACTCAAGTGTTATTCTCATGGATTGGAAAAATGAATGGGTTTGGTTTGTCTGTTTCAATTCCTGTAAATCATTGAGAAAAGTCAGAAAAATTTAATGGTTAAATTTTAAGAGGTGACAGTAGCAAATATTATTCTATACGACCACATTGAATCTTAGACGATTCCTGACTGAGGATGCTTCTATCTTCAAAAGAGAATGAGCATAATGTCCACGTGAGAATTGCTCATAACACATTACGTTATTTTGATTTTTTTATGCAGGAATTATATTCTAAATGGATTACATAATTTACTATGTAATGTGTATAGTTCAATGAAAACTGCTAAGCAGTTATGGGAATCCTCGGACTGAAAATATAAATTTGAAAATGCCAATGCTAAGATATTTATAGTGGATTGTTTCCTCAACTATAAAATGGTGGATTTCAAAATTGTGGTTGATGGGTTTGAACCCAATCAACAATACTAAACCTTTAAGGCAATTTGAGTTTTTCTATCATGGGCTTGGATTCTTTGGCCTGCAATCACAAAAGACACGTTAGAGGGTCAGGTTGGTTGCCTGGCAATGGTTCTCCGTTGGTCAAGTCAGTTCTTGGTTTTAGGAAGAATCTCTCAAGCTTGGTGCTTGGGAGTTGTTACAAAAAATAAAGAGGGAAAGAAGAAGAAGAAGTTGAACATACCCTTAAGTTTGAGCGTGGAGAGCTTTATATAGGGATCCCCAATACCAACTACCCAGAGATCAGACGATCGTCAGCCTTCCTTGGGGAGCAAGGGAACCATTGGATCAACAGGTACTTATACTGGGGGTGAGGTGGCAGGCGATGATAGGTCCACTACCCTGAATATCCTCTCTTGTCTGTGTCTGGCAATACCCTGAGGTGGTAATATGTAGAAGAGGCAGTCCTCTGATAAATGTGTGTTGTGCCAGGGTGTATGCTCTCGTACTTTTGTACTGCAATGGTTAAGGTGGTTTGTCTCTATGCTTCAGACTAGGTTTCCTATGGTGTCGGAACATCCGTCACCCGGTATCTCGATCTCATGGGCTTAGCCTGGATCCTACTAGTCCGCTGAGCCTCTAACCCGTCTGAATTAACCTTGTTCATTCCTTGAGGGCCTTTGCCTATGTTTAGGCCTTCTTCTAGATCTGGGCCCAACTCCCACTGGTAACTCGTTTAACCGAACCCCTATCAGTTGTCCCCATATTCTCTACGAAGCAGGATCAAGCTTTTCAGTGAATAACACATCCACAGTGATATTTAGTTACTCTTTTGTCGGGCCAACTTTTTTCATAGACCACTGAGGCAATCTCCCCAGATGTCCTTTCAATCATTTCTTTGATACGTTACGACCCATCGGGGAACTTTTACGCAATTAATTGTGCCACAGTTGTTTCCACTTCCTCAGGCACGGTTACACGCAGTAATCATTGCAATTTATTTCCTCTCTTAAATCCATTCTTTCAATTGGTCAAGAAGTCTTGTTGTGTTCCCTTAAGACATGTTTCCTCCTTCCAGATACTTCTTAGGCTTATAAATACCCCTCTGGTAATCATGGATTCCTTCACTTTGTTCACTATACTGTTACTTTGCCAAAATTTTCCCAAAATTTTCTTTTTCTAATTCTTGCATTTCAAATCTTCAATGCTTCCTTTAAAAATGGCTTCCAACCAACCTCAAAATATCATTGATCAACAGACAAAGAAAGGAAAGGCTGCATCTAAGAAAAAAGACAGGGATGTTGAAGTTGTTGCTATTGAGCCTGTCGAGGTTGAGGTGGTGGAGTTGGAAACCACTAAGAAGAGCAGAAGAGCCCCTCCTGCCAGTGACTCTTTTAAGAAGGACAAGGACTATAACGAGGTTATGTACAACTACTGACAAGATATAACTCCTTTAAAAACTGACGATTGGGCCTTTTTTAAGAGTAATCATAACAACACCCTCCATCAACCTCCTTTCGCTCTCATTATGCATGCAGTGGATAGTGGGTTTTACACCCCTATTGCAGGAAAGGAGTTGCCCAAGGATAAAGGGCACTATATTATGTTCTAGGAATAGGCAGTTGTTTCTTCCATCTCCTTTCTTTGTGGACTACTTCTGAAGGTCCAAATTAAATCCACTGATGGTGACTCCCACCACCATTCGAGACATGCACTTCTTCGAGGTGCTCTGCTATGCT
>CAOJBK011947863.1:0-19999 GCA_948294925.1 Codiaeum variegatum
TATGTGAAGAGGGGAAAATAAATTGTAGTAGAATGGTAGCAGATAAATATTACTTTTGCCTCATTCGGTTTTCCTTAGTCATCAATAATCAGCCTACTTGTGGCAATTCTCTCCACATTCAGAAACCACATTATAGCACAACAAAGACCTACCACAAAAGATAAAATAAGAAGTCAAGTATTACAAAATATGAGAATTGAAATCAATCAGTTCAATCCACAATAAGTAACCAAAATTTTAGAAAAGATAGTAACAATAAAAAACCTACAACACTAAATCCATACTTTAAATTTCACAATCCAAAGTAATCACTAAACCCTAAATGAATACATTTAAGTTTTAATATATATATATATACCTTCTTTTCCACAGTAGAAGAAAGTGCAGGAGCAGGAAACTGTTGAGCTTGAAGACCTTCACGGCGCTTCTTTTGCAAGCTCTCTTCGCGTTTGCTCTTCCGGATCTCCACCATATTGTCTTCTCTCCTCCTTCGACCCTCATCGGCGTCGACAGCAACCTTGTAACGGTTCCGGCGAACCTCGGTTCTAGCGTTGGGTCTCAACGACATGATTGCTTCAAAGAAAATTCGAAATCGAACAAACCCTAAATTGATTTGATTGATTGATAGAGAGTGAGGGGAAAAAGAGTTTGGTATAGACTGTAAATATTGTGTTGGAGACTGGTGTTTTATATATATAGATATAGTTGGGGTGCTCTGTTGATTTTGAAATGAAAGCAACCCTATTTTTATTGTTTGGAAAGATCAATTTTTATTATTTTTTTCTCAAATTTTGAAAATTTATTATATTAAATATAAAAAAAATATATAAAAATTTATAAATTTAATGATTTATAATGACTAACCATAGTAGTTTAAGTCACTTAAAAAATAGTAGTATAAAAAATTAATTTTATAGAAATAAAACAAACTTTTTAAAACATTTTAAACATTGAAAATAGTTATAAAAAAAATATTTTTATCAAATAAATGGAGTTTTGAATTTTTAAAAAAGATTTTATTTAATTAATTTTTATTGAATGATCAATTTCTACTCTGTGCTAAATTATTAATTTCAAAATAAAAATATTGATAAGCTTATAGTATCAATTTATTTGATTAATTTAAAAAATATATATATTAAATGGAAGGAAATATTTTTAATGTCAAAATCCAAATAATTTTCAATACTTTGAGATAGAAATTTATATTACGTTCTTTTTCATATATGGAATATACATCTATAAATATATATTGGGTGATACAAGATTTATCATGGATGATTAATAAATTTCAAATTTGATTTTGATTTACTAAAATGTCTAAAACATCATTTACTTGTTTTCACATAATTTTTTTTAAATCTAAAATAAAATTCATTCAAAAACAGTTGTCATACAAAATAGCATTTAGGATCAACTCATGAGGATCATTAAATCACTCCTTAAAACCTAACATAAAATGGGTAACGCGAATTTTTCAATCTCATCACATAAACTTTTAGGGAAAAGAAAGACATTCATAACATAGTCAAGGACTGATTGAGCTGCAGACTTAAGTAACACTTCCTTACCTGCTTGTGAATGGTTTATAGTCTGCCAATATCTAATCTTACTTCACACTTTATGCTTCACATAACCCATAGCTTCCTTTTTGTTCTTCCCCACCATAGATGAGACCCCTAAATACACACCATAGTTACCTACTTCTCTAACACCCAACACACCCTTCACTTCATCTCTCCTACCTCCACTAGTGTTTTTGCTAAAGGAGATAGTCGATTTGTCAAAGTTACCAATTTGACCCGAAGCTTGTAAATTCCAATCCAATGCTTTTTTCATCATCATCCCTTCTTCTCCAGTTGCCTTAAAACACATACAATAGTCATCTACAAATAGCAAATGAGAAAAAGCGGGAGTTCTCCTAGCAATCTTACACCCATGCAATAATCCTCTATCCTCAACCTTCCCAATCAAGCTACTCAACCCTTCGGCACAAAGCAAAAAAAGGTAGGGGGGTAACAGATCCCCTTACCTAATGCCTCTACCAGGAATAATAAGACCTATTTCACTCCTTTCATGTAAGATTGTATATCGCACTGTCGTGACATAATACATAGTATGTTTCACCCAATCCTCACAGAACCCCATCTTAAGCATCACCTCCCTCAAAAAATCCCATTTCAACCTATCATAAGCCTTGGACATATCAAGTTTCAAGGCTGCCCACCCTAATTTCCCTTGATTATTATGATTTAAAAAATGATTAACCTCAAAGGCAATTAAGATATTATCTAAAATTGATCTACCCTCAACAAAAGCACTTTGATTAGGTGAAATCACATCATTAAGGACCATCTTAAGTTTACTAGAAAGTACCTTGGAGATAATTTTATAAGCCACATCACATAATGAAATAGGTCTTTAGTCTCCCATACCCTTGGGATTATTTTTCTTAGCAATAAGGACACTTTGGGTGTTATTCAAACTCTCAGACATATTCACATTATTGAAAAAATCATTACAGAGATCAATTAAATGCAAGATTCATACCATCAGGTCCTAGAGATTTCTCTAGTTGCATGCTAAAAATAGCAGATTTTATTTCATCAACAGTGAGAGGTAGCAGTAAATCCTCATTATGATCTTTAATAATTTCTTTTTAATTGAATCCCCTACCGAATTTCTCAAATTGCCTCTACTGCTAAATGTATCAATGAAATAGTCCTTAATAATTTCCATAATTTTGTCTCCATCTTATTGCCAATCTCCCCTCTCATCATGCAACCTTTTAATTTTGTTATGCTGTCATTTCATAGTTGTGTACTAATGATAGAATTTCGACTCTGTGTTCCCATTTTAAAACCAAAAAATTTTACTTCACTATCTCCAGTATGTTTCTTGCTCTCCCAACAATTGTTCAAACTGCTCATTAACCTCTTTAAATTTTTTTATCCCTTCAGTATCCCTTATACCATGCAAGTTCTTGATCAAAGATCGTAATTTACCCAACTTTTTTTTATCATGGTAATTCGACCCCTTCCCCACCATAGCAATTCCTCTCCACATCGTTCAGTTTTCTCAGTAAACGATTTCCCCTCACCCTCTTCCCAACACCTTTCCACCAAATTATTACACTCTTCCTCTCTCAACCAACAATTTTCAAAACGAAATTTCTTCTTCTTCACAACATAAAGTGATTTCTTAATTTTCAAGAATATGGGTAGATGATCGATGTTAAATGTGAAATAGAGTGTATTAAAGCATCTGAAGATTTCACCAGCCATTCTTTATTAATGAGCACCCTATCTAAACGCTCTTCCTCCCACTCACAACCTCCGTTGTTCATCTCCTAAGTATATTGATACCCTTGCATCCCAATATTTATTAATTCGCCAGTAGAAACTATTTCCCTAAATCCCTTAAACAACCATTGAGATCGCCTAAAACTACCCAAGGTTCCCTGTTATCCCTCGTCAAACCCTTTAATTTGTCCCACGAATCTCTTCTACTCTCTCTATCCGAGTTGATGTAAAAACTTGTCATCCTCCAAGTACCAAAATTGTCCACAGAAACCCTAAAGTCAATATGAAAGTCACTAGAGCTCAAAATATTAATCATCTCTTTACTTTTCTATAACAAAGCTAACCCACACTTGAGTTCAATACTCTCTACCACAAATAAGCCTTCAAAGCCCAAATACTTTTGCACTCTCTCTAATTGTTCCTTGTCTACTATAGTTTCAATTAAGAACACAATATTTGGCCTGTAATGTTGGACTAAGTCCTTAAGATGACGAATTGCACGCTGGTTAGCCATACCATGGCAATTCAAAGCAATAGCTCACATTTTATTGGGCGAGTGTGGCCCTCTAAATTCACATGTACCAAGTTTTTTGGCTACTCTACTTTATTTTCTCCACTAGGTCTATCATCCTTCACTATATCTATTTTTGTCCCACTACCCAAATCTCGGCCCAACCCAATTCCTCCATCAACCCTCTTCCTTTTAGGATTAACTAAAATTAAATCCCCATTGTTATCCTTATCATTTACTCCCAACAAATCTCCACTCCTTTCCTTATTTATTGAATTCCCATTAATATATCCCTTATTCATCAATTTTGATTCCTTTCCCAAATTATCATTATCAATTGTCATCTTTTTCCCCCCTATCAACTCCCTTAATTTCTCCCATATCCCCTAGATTGTGGCTCTTTCCTTTTCCACAATTTGAAGCCTCATAACTCTTGTTCCACTCCTCATTGTCGATTAACTTCGGCCTAAGCCACCATTCTCCAGCCTGGTCATTGCTTCTCCTCAGAGCTCTCATCCACGCTCCATACTATTTCTCCATCTCCCTTCTTTTGGCATGAAGATCCAGCTTACAAAAACGTTCTCCATGTCCTATCAATCCACAAATAAAATAAAAACTTGTCAACCTTTTGTACTTAAATTTTATCCAAAACCAGTCCCCCCTAACTTCTTCATTTTCATCCTCCTTTTAAGTGGAGACTCTACATTAATATATACTCTAATTCTATGAAATTCTTTCAAAGATCCCTTAAAGTTACTAGGATCTGACTCCTTGTACTTTCCCACAAAGTTTCCAATCCCTTGCATAATTTTCTCTGAAATGAAACCTGGTGGAAGGTTATAGACTTGCACCTAAAATTCTGAATGAGTTAATTCCATCTCTTGAGGTTGTTTATTCTCTGCCACTCTATTAAGAACCAGAAGGCTATGTTCAAAAGTCCATAGGGATCCTTCCTTAATTCTTTACAGGTTGTACTCGTGATACAATCTGAACAGAAACAGTCTCTCACTAATTTTAGTGATTGTTAGTCCCTTGCTTAGCCTCTAAAGGGCAGCAAATGTCCTTTACATAAATTGAAATTTGATTGGTTTATCCATTAGAATCCTTCCAACCATATTTTACCTCAAGTCATCCTCCACATTGCTCAATTCCTCATTCTCCACTTCCCATCCTTCCTTTTCTTAAAAAATCATAACCTCTTTCATCTTCTCCAAAATGGATGATTGTTTTGATCCACTTGTTCCCTCCATAATAGCACTTGTAAACCTAAACACTTAACATAAAAGACTGATGTAAATAAGCAAAAATACATGATAAAACTTAGTTAAAACCATCGCACTCAACGAATACCCTTGCCATCAGAGCAATACCATATATAGGAATTAATGCTCCCACTCCTCAATTAAAAACATGTTGTTTCATAGTTTGAATTGTAAAATACTAGTTAATATCGCACAATGTGTGCAAACGTAAAGTGTAAAGTTTATTATGTATTGCTAACCATATTGTGAGTTAATTTGATAATTATCATTTTTTTTAAAGCACACTAACTCTCACTAACAACATGGTTAATTATGTTTTTAAACAGCAAAAAATAATAATTTAATAAATATAAAAATGAGACAAAATAAAAAATTAAAAGAGTAATTTTGTAATCCAAAAAATGGATACAAAATTTCACTTTTCCCTCTTTATTAAATAGTATAGTAAATAGTATATAGATATGAATTGCCATTTGTTTACTGCTCCTATAACACTTAACAATGTTGCAAAATACGGGAATTATTGAAAAATATAAACAACTTATGATTTATGACAAGTTGAACCCTAGTTCTTTCCCTTACTCTCAATTATATCTCATGAAAATCGATTCTCAAGGTTTACTAAAGGAGGACCTTCCACCTTTGGTATAAGATGACAAATAACTTAACTGATCAATGATGCAAACATATCCCATTATTGACTATATCTCCCCCTTATCGTGATTTTTTTTTGTTAACGATAATAAAACTTTAAACAATGAATCCAATGTAGATGATAAGAATTTTATTATGGCATGCCATTTGTTAGAATTTTGATATTGATTGATTTATGAATGGTTAAGATGATGATTTGAAGTGGATAATAATGGTTTGACTCAACATAACTAAAATGTTAAAACTAATAAATTAGGCTTGAAGTTCAAAGCATTATATACTCATGTATATTTTTATAATTTTGTAATGTGGGATTAGTAATCTCTAACACTGTTGATAATTTTGTCAATCAAAGCCAAGAAAGCTATTGAAAACCCATGTTAAAAACAATGATCATCATGCTATTAGAAAAACAAATTGGTTATAAGGCTCTTTGTACCAGGTTGATTAGCATGTAGAGCAGTTATACTCCTTTCAAGGTTATTGATATATAAAATGGACACTCCCTAATGAGATTTTCCAATGCTTTTGACATATTTCATATTTACACAAAAGCCTTAGATTATTCTTATACATTATTAAGTGGTCCAATCGTTGTATCCATCCTTTGATAGTACTAATCAAATGTTTAAAATGATGGTGATTTGAATAAGACTTCCCAATATTGTATATTCACTTATATCACAAGAAGGTTCTTTGAAGAGTTGAAAGTCTCACGGAAGATTACGCATATTGACTACAACATGAAATCAACCACTGGAGATAAATTTACAATAATAGAAGTAGAGCCATTATTAGAGGGCATTCTCTAGCTACTCCAAAATCGCCTTATACACTTATGAAAATATAAAAGTATTTACTCAATCTATTCATAAAGGATTTATTTGATATATTGGATTTATATTAAAGCATAGTTTTCCAAAAAAAAATACAAAAAAAAACAAAAAACAAAAAATTGGTCCAATTCATCTTGAAATCTATTTTAGTAAAAATTTGGCCAAAAAATAAGACGAAATTCAACCAAAACCCAACTAATGGATTAAAACAATATAATCTTTTAATTTTATACCATTTTTATATCCATTATGTAATTTCATTTATCTTAATTTAACAATAAAACATATTTCTAATTAAATAAATTAATTCGATATCAGTTCTCATTAGTTATTATTTTTAAAATGATGTGTAATTTATAATTTTTTGTATTATCTCATAACTTATTTTGATAAATGAAAGTTAAAATGATTAGACTCAAGTGTTGAATATTAATAAGGCATAAACATCAATTTTACTCTAAACAAAATGCTAACTTTCAGATCTACTCAAACTGTTAAAACAATTCAATTTGCGTAGTCAACTTTGCATTCCATTTCAAATCTACCCTATATGACACGTGACATCTCTTTAAGTGTGCCATGTACCATACCAAGTAAGGTTCAACACGCGCCATGTATCATGTAGGGTAGATTTGAAATTGAACGCAAAATTGACTAGGCAAATTGAAACGTTTTAAAAATTGGGGTAGATATGAAAGTTAGCAGTTCATTAAGGATAAATTTGATGATTTTGCCTATTAATAATTACTTAACATATTGTTTGGTTTAGCTCTATAAAAATTCATTTGTATTACAATCTTAAATTTGCAAATTTCAACTTTTATTAATTAGTTTAGATAGTTTGGATGTGTTCAACTCTATTGATTTAATAAAGTAGAATTTTAAATGAATCATACATGTAATTTTTTTTTCTTTTGAAATTAAAATATCACTCATTTAGAAAATTGTTATATCCCACTCGATATAAATAGTACAATTAACCATGGTAACAAATAGATGACAAGCTAAGATTGTTCAAAATCAGGATCACACTAGACCAATTCTAAAAAATTGATATGGTCCAAACTCTGAAAAATAAGAATATATCAATCCAAATTAATTAATTTGTCATTATTAAATTAATTTTCTACATCAAATTGATTTTTTTATAACAGGTTCGATTCTAAGTTGGTATTATTCCAATGGTTTTTGAGACTTACATATTGATTTTCAGGGTTTCGTTCCAATACTAAATAGATGAACAACCCTATTGCAAATAATTCAGTAATAAACTAACCCTTTAAAGGAGTTTTTTACATTACAACATGGGATAAGGCAAAGCTAAGCAAACAAGATATGATGATTTGTACAAGTAAATTTTACACCAACAAACCAAATAACCATAACTGAATGAAGAATCCAAATTATATCACCAAAGGCCAAAATGAGGCCAATAGAATATATCGGTAGCTAAAGCTCCAATCTCTTCCTCAAGGACCTATTTCTACCTTTTTCGATAAATCTAATGCGAATAGCCCCAGATAGTGGCCGAAATCTACACATGCTCCTTTTTTTTTACTCAATCCAACCTTTCTTGTCTTTAAAAAAAGTGAATCGACTCAAACTTAGACGATGATGATGGACTCAGCAAAAAAACTCACACTACTAATACAAAGTCATCATATTCACCGATGGAACTATTAAGAGTTACAAAAGGCCTCACTTTACAAAACTTAATTTTCACAGCCTATTTAACACCTTAATTTATTAGAATTTGGGAGGAGAAAAAGAAACTCAAACACATAAATAACTTAAGAATACAAATTTGCAAAAATAGAGTAGCGAAAATATAAAAATTCTACAATAAATTTGCAACAGAAACAAAAGGAAAACATTTTTTTTCTTTTCCTTCATTTTTTTCTTCCCACATTTACCATAAGTTTAACATACAAAACACTCTATTTTATATGCTTTTTACAAATGAGGAACACATTTTACAAGCCAATAACAACTACAACTAGCACACAACTTTGTCTCCCTAACTTTAAGGAATAACACACATTTGCAAACTAACATTTAACTAAAGCAAAATATCATACAATTTCTGCATGACTTCAGCAACCTCTAACACTCCTCCTTGTTGAAATTATAGCTAGAAATTTTGAACTTCAGTATCATCTTATCTTATTCAACTTTTTTTCCTTCAATTTTCACTTCAATTTTCATGGTGGCCTCTCACTAGCAAAGCTCCTCCTTGACAATGATTCTCCTCCACAAGAACAACCCGATTTCTTTGTCTACAGTAACTAGAATAACATATTTTTCATTTTGCTATTCATGGACATGCTAAGGTCCCTTCAAACTATAAAACCATACATATTTCAGCAGTTTAAGGACATGTTCTAGGTACCATCATGCAAAATTTTTTATAGTATATGAACATGTCGGTCCTTCAAGTTCAAATGCTACAGTTTAACAACATGCTGGTGACTTCATTTTTACATTTTTGAGACTTGCCAGTTTCTTCATCGAGCTTTTACTTTAAACACTTAATGGACATCAACAAAATTTGCAGTTTAGAGACGTGCTGAGGTCCTTTCTCAAAATTTCAATTTAGAGACTTGAAAGTCTTCTCATCAACAATTTAGTTTATGGACTTGACGGTCCTTTCAAACAACCAACAATCAACAAGCTTCTCACAAATGCTTAAATTTCAACAAAAACAAACACTTACCAAAGGCATCAAATTTCACTCAATAATACACACTTTGTTTTCTCATTCCCACAAGCCCTCTAAGATCATTAATGTTCCGACCCCACTGTTGGAATTTGGGAGAAGAAAAAGAAACTCAAACATATAAATAACTTAAGAACACAAATTTGCACAAACAGAGTAGTGAAGAAACATAAATTTTGTAGTAAATTTGTAACAGTAATAAAAGGAAAATAATTTTATTTTTCTTTTTCTTCATTTTCCCTTCCCCCCTTCTATAATAAGTTTCATACACAAAACACTCTATTTCAGTTGCTTTTTATAGATAAGAAACACATTTTACAAGTCAATAACAACTACAACTAACACACAACTTTATCTCCCTAACTTTAAGGAATAACACACATTTGCAACTTACATTAAAGCAAAATATCCCACAATTTCTGCATAATTTCAGCAATCTCTAACAAGATCTAAAGTTACAAGCTAAGAAAATAGAACATAAGGGCAAAGATAAATATTCCCACCTGCAGTTAACGTCTCTGGTGGTTTCCCTAGAGAACCAGATGAAAAAATAAACTAGACAAGATAAAACATAATTCCAAAGTAGCAGTGGATGAGTTCAAATAAACATATGCATTTAAATTTACAAATAATTTCTATAAAATTTTGTGGAATTCATTTATATTAAATAAAGTGCAACTATTAGATTAAAATTTTATTAAATATTATTGATGTCATTACTTTATATTATATATTTCATACAAGTTTGACTTTGGTTGAATTTTAGTTGGATTTATATCCATAATCCTTTGTCTTTATCGATTTATAATAGGGTCGAGTTTGAAAACAATAACTGAAATCTGATAATTTTCGATCAATTTTTATTACATTCTTTTTTAGATAATAAATGTACTTATTATATATACATAAAATAGTAAATTCAAATGTTTTTTTAATCAATTACTAAGGTTGATATGGATTTTGTGATTTTTTTTTGAAATAAAATGGGTTAAGGGAAAATATCATACGATGCACCAGGACATCCTAACTAAGCTAGCACCATTGTAGCATCAAAAATCATTTATCTTCCCTGGACCAAAATATCATTAACTAAAATAGAATGTATGCACGGAGGAAACATAGACTCTCACTCGTGCTGACCAGACACAAAATTGGTCGCTCTAGCTAAGCTATTGGTTGCACCATTCGCTGATCTCCTAACAAAACTAATCTCAACGTCAGACAACTCATTGAGAATTTGCTTACAATCATCAACAATTAAACCAAAAATTGAAGTCTTTAATATTTGAATTAAGAGATTGAAATAAAAGAAGATAATCAATTTCAACAATAACTCGAGACCATTGCTTCAATTTAATCCACGATAATGCCTCCCAAAAACTCAAACCCTTTACTGTCTTGAGATAAAAAATGCCAAAATGCCAAGTGAGCAGGCTGCAATACAGTGGCCCGAGGAGTCGCGAACCACAACAGGTAAACCACAAGAGTTGGAGCTAGAAAAAGTGCAACATCTGTATTGCACTTCAGCCAATACACTGGCAAACTCCTCCAAATCATAGTAGGTGGGGCATTACTAGAGGACACAACTTTGTAAGTAGCGGAGGAGGTATTTTGCGCTTGGGACCATTGCAAAAGGAAATTTGCAGCACCTACAATAGACGTTCAAGAGTGCTAAAGGTGTTAAACCATAGGACATTGTTTCGATGCTTTCACATGTGCCAAAGAACCATAACCAACAAGTGTAAAACTCTAAAAGTTAGCATTTACAAAAAGATTAGCGAACTACATAGACAAAGGCATGTTCAAATAAGTTGGGAGAGATAGTCCATGAATTAAAGAAAGCGTCAAAACTAAAAATGAATAGGGCAAGAGGATATGAGACGTTGTTTCCATCTTTATCCCACAAATACGACACCAAAATCAACATCAACATACTTCAATATGAGTTGTTCCTTGGTTGTCAATAAATCGTGGCGTGCTTGCTATAAAAAGCTTCTAACTTTTGGGATAATTTTTAAAGCCCAAATTTGGTTCCAAATGGAAGAAGGGAAGGGTTCTTGTCCAAACATAGTAGAAACGCTAGTTGTCAACCTTCTAAAGCCACTCTTCACATTATAGACACCCTTTGATCACCCAACCGTATCCATTTATCCATGGGTCTTCGGGAAAGAACATAATTTGATGTTGATCATGTTCGTTGAATAAACAAGTGACCATATCCATATTCCAATAACAACCTGATGGGCTAAGCAAGGCACCGACTTGCGAATGTAACACATCTTCAGGCTTCACCGTAGGAATAAAATGATTAGTTTCATCATAGAGCCATGAGTCTCTCTAAATATTAATATTGCAGTCATCTCCCACCAATAAGATGCACCCTTCTTTCAATAAGTTTTGAGCAGCTAATAAATTATGCAAAATGTAGCTTGGATTCAATCCCAAGGATGCAGTAAGGAAGGTGCCATTCGGATAATAACAGGCTTTGTAAACCCGAGCAGCTAAAGAATGTTCATCAATAAGTAATTTCTAGCATTACGAGGTTAAAGTATCGGAATCTTCGAAACCCCATACCACCCATACACTTTGGGACACACTTCCTTTCAAAACTTACCCATCTAATACCTCCATTTCCACCATTTGAGTGTTGCCACCAGAAGCCATTAAATAATCGTTCAAGATCAGAACATAATTATGAAGGTAAAAAGAACAAACTCATAACAAAATAAAATGACTTGAAGAACAGTCTTGATTAAAAATTTTTTCCCCGCTCGTGATAAAATTTTCTTACGCCTTCCACTTGTTTTCTTCCAAATTTTATCGCAGACACCCTGAAAGATAGTTGTTTTGTTCCTTTCCACAAAAGCTGGTAAGCCCAAGTAGGGACTAATGGAGTTTTGAATTAGCACATTGAGAAGAGGAGATATTCTCATGCAAATCAGCTTGGGTGTTTGCGTTGAAATAAAAAATGGATTTTATAAATAATAGTCAAAATTTTATCTAAAATAATTACACCAATTATTGAAATTACTACAAGCACACTAGGATTAAGTCCATATTTTTCTAGACAATAGACTCAAGTTCAATCTTCTTCCCCACTTAAAAAAAATACAATATAATTAACCTTTTGAAGTGAAAATCATAGTAGGCCATAAAACTCATTTCATTTGCAACCGTGGATTAAAAGAAAAATGAAAATTAGAACAAATAATTATGATTTTTCTTAATAAATAAGGAAGTCTAATGACAAAACTCCAGCTGAGCAAAACAAACCTGCATTGATAACGAGGCAACTTGGTCTTGGTTTAGACCAATTTTTCAAGTGTCCTGATTCTATACTTAGTCCAATTAATAACAAGATTTCTGCAACTGCAAAGCACACCCAGCAACAAATAATCAATAGTTTTTTTTTTTTTTTTTTTAACTTATTTTTTACAAAAGAGTTCATGATTTAATTCAAATTGCTAATAATTGCAATTAACATGTACAAATGCTCCACAACCATAGCAATTGCAATTCCCACAAATGCAATAGTTGCACATAACAATGGATGATACGGCTCAGCCTTAGCCTGGTTCGGCCCTAACAACATGCTTGAATACTGATCGAATTCTGTAGCATACAGTACTATCAGAATCCAAGGCTCACCACAAGCTTTGTCTTTTAGTGACCTTCGGAGTTCGGGATTTGACAGCAGACATATGTCACAGGTCCCATGGAGAGTTACACTGTCAAAGTATCCGAGGCTGACACGTGTCCCTCTCAACATGGTTTTCACCCTATAAATACAGACTTCAGCAACCTGAATAAGATAATGAATCCATCAACACTTTTCTCACAACATTCATATTGTTCCATTTAAGTTACAACCCTTTCACTGACTTGAGCGTCAGAGGGTTATCGCCGGACACAACGTCCAACCGCCCCTGACTAGTGCCTTTCTGTGCATGTTCCTTACAGCTAAATCAGAGCAGTCACATTCTAGCGTTGGCCAAAGACCACACGCATCAATGGAGTTTTGCCATTGCTAGTGTATACACATTCATAATTCTCTGAATTTCCTTTGCCATTATAAATAGTAGCAACCCATGTCACCTACAAAAGATTATAAAAATGATGAATACTCGATCGGGTATGATTCGAGTGTAATGACGGAGATAAAGGGATCGAGGTGAAATAATTTTTAGGATTTTTTACAAAATTGTCTGTTAAAAATACTCAATTTAATTAAGGGATTTTTTCATTATTGAGGAAGTCCAATGAACCAAAATTATAGATCAATCAGACAATATCTAATATTCATTTAAATTACGATTAATAAAATTTACCTCTAGTAAAAAAAATTTCTAACTCAGTCATTGATAGGTTCGTATTTACCTGAGAATGAGTGGCTTCAGCAATGAGGCAAAGAATGAAGGAGAACAAACCACAAAGAATGGTAAGAACAGGTAAAAATGCAGCTGTATTGCTACTCAAATCGATGCTTGGAGGACTTGGTGCAAGATCAGCATTTGTAATTGCTTTTCTTTGTGTCATTTTTTAAAATTTGATTTAACAATTTTAAGAAGAAAATGAAGAGAGAAACAAAAAAAATTAATGGGGAGCCAAAAACTTAAAATTCATTGATAAAAATTTGTGGATTTGCAGAATTGCTTGAAGGAAAGGTTTCTTAAAAGCCAAAGATTCTCAGGTTTTTTTCTAGAATTTTTTTTGGCTTTGGATTATTCTTTGATTAGATGAAAATTTATGTATAAAGCTGTGTGCTTAAAGTACATTTCAAACTTCTTTTTTGTTATTTTATTTGGCTCAAAGTGCATTTAATTTGGCTTTTATGTTGAATTAAACATGGATAAATTCTTACTCTAAAAAAAAAGAGAGGATAAATTCTAAATAAAATAAAAATAAGTAAAAGGCTTGTTCATATTATGAAATGGAGAATGGAAACATGTTGAGTCAAATTCAAATTGGATCCATCAATAACCAGATGTTTGGTGAGTGATTTATAGGGTAAAAAGATTTTTTTTTAAAAAAAAAAGATAATTGACCCTGCCCATTAAAACCATTTAATTACAAACCATATGAAAAATAAATTTATTTTAAGAAAAATCATTTAAAAATTAATCAACTCTCATATCTACCTAATCTTTAAAATTTTTTAATTTAGTACATGAATTACTCATTCAATTTCAAATTTATCTTATATGACATGAAGTATAAATTTGAAATTGAATAAATAATTCATATATCAAATTAAAAGCTTTTAAAGATCGAAATAGATACGAAACTTGACTAATTTTATTAATCTTAAGCTGCCAAGCTTGGCCTAAGCCAATCAATAGGCCTTAAACCATCATTGGTCGATCTAGGAGGGGACTAAAAAATAAGCTTTGGCCATCAACCAAAAGAATGACTTGATATAGGCTGATTTGGTCATCGCTCGTTGCTAAAGATAAGATATTAGCTCCGAGTTAAGAGAAAAAATTTGCAAAATTTTAATATGCGACGTAATTGATGATGTATAAGATGATAAAACACTACTATTCAAATGATGTAACACGGTGAGGATTTTACCCCAATTTGCTAAGGCGGCTCATATTGCTTAGTTTAAGAGTGTAAATGAGTCGAGCTTACTGGCAAGCTACTTGAGATCAACTCAAAAATTATTTAAAATTGAATTGGTTTAATTGAGTTGAGCTCGAGCTATTTGAGTAGTTAATCAATTCGAGCTTGAGCTTTTCATTACTCTATTTGATAGGCCTGCGAGCCTAATATAGCTTATTCATATATATTATTAATATTCATTATTTTAACGAGTTGAGTTTGAGTTTCTAATAAAATTTTAAATAATCAAGTTAAGTAAAGTGAAACTTGATACTTTATTGACTTATTTTGACTCAATTAATCTCTTTCTCACTTAAACTTGAACTCGATACTTTGCTCGAGCTCAAGTTTGAGCTAATTAAAACTCCGCTTGAACTCAATAATTAGGGACGAGCTCGAGCTTGAGTAGTCCAATACTTGACCTCGACTCTGCTCGATTACATCCTTAGTCGAGCTTTCTCATGGACCTTAAATTTGGACGAGTTAGTTGGCTGAACCTTTTCGTTTGGCCATCCAATGATTTTTTTTCTAAGATTGGTTCTCTAACCTAACCGAATTCACCCCGTATGGCTAAAGAGTACCCTTTTAAGAAACATTCAATGCCAAAATTACGGGATAGATAAGTCACCAAAACGACGACATTTACTATATCAGTTAAAGGTATTGAAATTCCTTGTCAGGAAAATTCCGATCCCTATAGAAGGGAGCAAGGGAAATTTTTTTGCAATGTACATGAAGTGAAATCCAATCCATGAGATAAAGTTCCCATTGTGTATGTTAATCCATATGTTTGGAACAATTCCCAGCCTAAAGTTCCTCTTGATCATAGAAATTTAATCCACTGACTAATGTTCGTTTTAATCTATTGATTTGAAACTTTATCATAAAATTGATCTTATCCAACATACAAAAGAACTGTACACAATCATGGATAAATGTTCTTTCCATAAACAAAACGACAGACCGTCCAAAACATAGAATAATTCCTTTATCAAACTGTGCATTGCTTAGTATAAACATAACAAAGTAAAAAGTATGAACATGTTGACCAAATCCTGTAAGGTCGGATAAGAAATTTTTCTAAAATCAAAATGGACGGTCTAGCACTGCAAAATAAAAAGTGAACAGGAAAGAATAGAGCTCAACCTCTACTTTATTTCGATATGACTTAAATCTAACAGTTCTCGAGAGGCGTGACCTGTCAATAAGTAACTAATGTTTAAAGATAGCCTAATTTCAAATATAAAAAAAGATAAAAAGTAAAATTGATTTTGATATTAGTTTACCTTAAAAAAAAATATTAAACTTAACGAAAGTCGATTTCGTTTGCTGACACGACATCACTTCTCAGCAATATCATTAAACTATGAACATTGAAAAAGTATATGCCCTTTTGCATTATATAACTTCCATAGGTCAAATCTTTACAACAGTTTTGTAAGAAAAGACTCTGGTGGTGTTGATGAATCCACCATGAAGCCTTTCAACCAAGTGTAATATAATCAAAGCAAGAAAAATAATATAAAATTTACTCTTCAATAATATTCTCATAAATATATTTTCTACCAATCTATGGTAAAATTCATATAGAAATCAAGAGCATCTCATGATTAATATCAATATTCTTTGAAAACTCTAAAAACCAACAAACAACGGATACAGATAATTGCCCTTAGTGCATCTTTTGTTGCTTAATAATGAAGATTAAGAAAACTTATTCCATTAGTAAGAATTTCTTTTGAAAAATTCTTTCTGCAACCCACAAATATGGCTTCACCTCTAAATACCCACTTGTAAAATATTCCATTAATAGCTTCCTAAGTTTCATTCATTATATAAAACTTAAAAAGACTTCATTACCTTACTCGCCAAACTCGAAAACTGCATCAGTCCCACGATTTGTGTTGCAGTTCTGCACATGGCTTCTGAAAATGTTATTGTCATTGATCTGGATGCTTGCAGCACGAGCAACAAACAAGGTTCTGCGACAGATAAAAAGCCGAACATGAAAGGCAAGGTTAATTTTAATTATGAGAAGGCGCTTGCACATAGAGCACTTTTTGGGTCACATAATCATCGAGCTAAGAGCAGAAAAAATGTCAATAATGGTGCTAGATCATTGCCAAGTCGGCTGAGCAAGGTTTCATTGGCAGATGATACACAATAGGCTGAGGTTTATTTAGCATGTAAAAATTTACTATTGTAGACTTATATCAGAAAAAAGAAATGCAGAAGCATATGATTGAATGTTTCGAATGTTATGTGATCAGGAAAGGTAAATTGTTGTGACAAGATCCTAACCGTGTCTAATTGCAGGTGTCATATTTGCCACCAAAGCACTTAAACTGCAATTTTCATTAAAATATCAACCTATGAAGGACAAACACTCTATTCACTTAGTGCGTCCCCGTTTTGGAAACTCAGACACACGACACTCGGACACCCACGTTTCCTTCCCAACATTTTTTGAAAATGCCGTTTTCCCGTGTTCTGAATCCCGTTTTCCATGTGTCCCGTGTTCGTGCTATATAGATATCAACTACATAATGCATGTTGGAAAAGTAGAATTATGATTCCACATGTGAAATATACAGAAAAAAATAGATATGGTAATGGCTAATTTCTTGGAAGATAAATTATTTAAACAATGAAACGTTAGATATTCTCCTGTATAAATTTATTTAAAAAATGAAACATCAAATATTCTGGTGGAAATTCATGCCTGTTCTGTATTTTGAACCCATAGCCATCCTGATTTCGAAATTCACAGCAACTCGAGAATTGCACAGATTGAGTAAAGCATTAGAAAATCACTGAGCCAACAGTAATGTTAGAAAATAAAGAAACAGAGGTAAGCTGATAGAGACATCTTCTAATATGTAGGGAGTTCTTGGCATGGGAAGATCGAAACTGCAATTAATAACATTCAGGTTTGTGGAAGTTCTCTGTGTTAAGATCGCTAATCCCACATTGGAAAAATACAAAACATACATGGATATATAATGCTTTGGACTTCAAGCCTAATTGATTACTTCTAACTTTTAAGCCATGCAAGAGCCAAAACATTATTACCCATTCTCAAATTCTCAGTCTGTGTGCACGATCTCATCCTACTTATCAATGGGCATGGTCCCAAAAAAGGGGGAAATTAGTGTGCTTCAATTCGATCATCTACCGTAATGTGATTGCTCGTTACCAACTACCATCACCATTATCCTATCTTATATATATCCTAGTGTAGCACTATTCAAATGATCACTTCCCATAATTGGACAATCAGCTGCATCATGTCCGAACTGCCCACAGCAAGGACCAGAACAATGTCTTCGTTTTCTCGATACATCATTCCCATCTCTAGGCCTCCTCTCTTTTAGCTTTCCTAGACTGATGGAATCATTAGGACTTCCCATTGCAAGAGCCTGAACTATCCCATCAGCATCTTCCACATCTGTTAGAATCAGCGAATCAGATGGGCAATTGTAAGCATTCTCATCATGTGTCTGTCTAGGAAGGTCTTTAATACGTGATAACATCATCGCAATTTGCTCAAATGCAACATCAAGGCGTTCATCTGTTTCAACCGCTTCTGTTACGAGTGTTGAAGCCATGGATTGTAGTAAATGTATCCTCTCAGAATGTACTCTTGTAGTGGAAGATGAAGGTGAACTTGCATCACGCCATCGAGCAGGTAGATATTGCTCTGGAATGTGAAAACAGTTATTGGCTGACAAGACACGGATAACATGCCTACAAAGTATGCCTAAAAACTCAAATTGATTGCAACTACAACTGATGTGTTCTTGACAAGGATCCCAAATGACTTTGCACCCTCCAGATATCTGAGTATGATGTCTGACTTGGTAACAGTATTCATCTATTGGAAAAGATGCGTATTGTGGAGCTAACACAAGCTCTTCTTGGAGCTTATTAAAGGCATATGGTGTAAGAACAGAAGCTGCATGGGATTCAATTGGTGAACCCGTTTTCGGGAAAACTTTCCGCAGTTTTCGTTGAGTTTCTACCTTCATTCCGGTATGATTATTAGAATCAACAATCTCAGCCACCTGGGAAAAGGGAAATCAGAAGTTAGTTTGTTAAAACCCATAAAAGAATAAGAGCAAATAAGAGGATACATTATACATACTCGCTCTACAAAACGATCTAACTGCGACTGTGCTGTCAAGATACGTTGAATGAAAGCATTAATTGTTTCAGAGTGGCATGTATTCATAATTCCAGCAAAAAAGTAATGCCTCAAATACGATAAGCCCCAAAATGTTCGCAATGCGTACAAGCTAGCAACATGTTTATTAGCATGAAGCCCATATTTGATGACCATTTCCTTCCAGGCTTCCTCAAAATCATCCACAAATTCCAGATTATAGACTCGGAGAAACTCAGCTTTCCAATCATCATAACGTGATCCAAGTAGTACAGAAAACCAATCTGAGAATTTCGCAATAATGTGCCAAATGCAGAAGGCATGTTTAGTTTCTGGCATTTGATTTGAAATAGCCTCCTTCAGCCACATATTTTGGTCAGTCATAATAGTTTGTGGAGCCTTTCCATTCATGAAGCTCATAAAAGCCTGCATAATATTAAGCAATGTTAAGTAGAGGTGGACAGGAGATACCAAAACTTGACCTGAGAAACAATGAAAAGAATAAAAAAAAAAATACAGGATTGAAGAGTCAATTATCATTGAATGGAGACCATATAAAACCTCGCCATGCCTCTAATAGTGCATATCCAAACCAACCAGGATCATACAAGAATTCTTACTCATGACCAAAGTTTTATTCTGTGTAACACTATGTAGCACAGACACGGGATATGGGACAGTAGAAATGGGATACGGGACACAGGGAAATGGCATTTTCAAAAAACATAGGGAAGATACATGGGTTTCCTAGCATCCGAGTTTCTGACACGGGGACAGGCTAAGTGAATGAAGTGTCCGTGCTTAAGAGGTGTACCATTCACAAGTAAGCATCAATAAGTACAGCCAGAATTTGTGTCAATTCACATAACTACTCGTGGCTCAAAGAAAACATGCTAGTATTTGTGCTGTAAAATATGTTGCTTCTCAACTTGCCAGTTAAATTTTCATGAGATTC
>CAOJBK011948175.1:0-10542 GCA_948294925.1 Codiaeum variegatum
CCACATCCTGAATTATAAGTATGAGATCAAACTCTAGACTTACGATGATGAAGCACTCTGTAGAGCTTTCAAGGGTTCCCTGAATGGAACAGCTACGAAGTGGTACGATGGTCGCATGGGAGGAAGCATAGAAAAATTCAGACAGTTAGCAGAAAGCTTCATGAAGAGATTTGCTACCAGCATTCTAAGAGATGCAGACATAGGCTTTAGAGCTCATGAAATAGGGGTAGAAGGAACCCTTGAGGGATTTCTTGGCCAGATTCAATATAGAGGCCATTATAGTCACCAACCTAAATCAAGCCAGAGTAGTGGAGGCTTTATAGAAATGCACCACCCATGCTGACTTTTTCAAGAAACTATCAAGAGAGCTCCCTAATAGCTTAAAGGAAGCAATGCCAATTGCACAGAAATACATTAGGCAAGATGAAGCTTTCTGGGTAAACTAATTTCCTTAAAAGTGGAAGGTGGAGTAGAGAGATACCACCCCAAGGAATAAGAAAGTCAGCGGTGAAGAAACAGCTGGATCAAAGGCAGTGAGTTGGAAAAGTGAGAAGGCAAAAGGAGTCAATAAAGAAGACCTTTGGTGTGACTAATATGTCCCCATTGGATGATAGACTGGAAATAGTTTTTGTTGCATTCTAAGATTAGAACAAATGCCAAAGCCCAAGCCTATCAGTAAAGATCCATGTTCATTGGGAGGATGGAAAGTTATCTGAAACTATATTTTTCATGATTGAAAGGAAAGATATATGCTTATATATAATACATACATGTTGTCTACTAACTTAATTGCTTTTAAGTGCAAGAATTTTAAGCCCAGCTTGACTGGCAAAAGACCCTCCAAGGGGGGCATAGGTTTGAGACAAACCCAGGAGCCAGAACAGGTGAAGCCCAACTTGACTTACAAAAGACCCTCCAAGGGGGGCATGACGAAGCCCAACTTGACTAGCCAAAGACCTTCAAAGAGGGGCATGCTGTGAACTAAACCCAGGAGCCAGAAGAGGCGAAGCCCAGCTTGACTGGCAAGAGTCCTTCCCTTAGAGGCAATGAGATCAGCTTGACTAGAAAAAGTCCTTCCCTATGAGGCATCAAAGTCTAATGAGATGAAAACTAAGACCAGGTTGACTAGAGAAAGTCCTTCCCTAGAAGGAAATAAGACCAGCTTGACTGGCGAAAGTCCTTCCCTGGGAGGCACCAAAGTATGATGAGATGAAATACCAAGACTATTTTGACTGGCAAAAGTCCTTCCCTGAGAGGTAATAAGACCAGCTTGACTAACAAAAGTCCTTCCCTGGGAGGCATCAAGACCAGTTTGACTGGTGAAAGTCCTTTCCTGGGAGGCACCTAAGTCTGTTGAGATGAAGTAATAAGACCAGCTTGATTGGCAAAAGTCCTTCCCTGGGAGGCACCAAGACCAGCTTGACTGCCAAAAGAGCCTCTAAGGAGGGCACGATGAAGCCTAGACTCAAATATTAAACAAGGCAAAGCCCAGACTGAAATATCAATAAGGCAAAGCCTAAACTCAAACATTAACAAGGAAATGCCTATACTCAAATATCAATAAGGTGAAGCCCAGACTCAAATATCAATAAGTCAAAGCCTAGGCTCAATTATAAGTAAGGAAAAACCCAGTCTCAATCATCAACTAAGCCTAAAAAGTGTAAAGGAGCCCAAGAATATCGAAGGTAAGACTCTATAAGTCCTAAAGCATCGAAGGAGATACAAGCCCAACATTGACTGATAAAAGACCCTCTAACAAGGGCACTTTAGCCCAGCTTTGGATGGAAAGAATAAAAAAGCTAAAAGCGAAGCATATCCCTCGAAGGAGAGGATGCGAAGCATATCCCTCAAAGGAAAGGGTGCAAAGCATATCCCTCGAAGGAAAGGGTGCGAGACATATCCCTCGAAGAAGAGGGTGCAAACTATTGACTGCGAAGCAGCATTTTATGCAAACAAAAGGACTTCAAATTCTCTATTCCCATATGAATAAAGGGGACCACATTGATACAGACATACAACCTATGAAACCTAAGCAAGAATTAGAAGAGCAGTAAGGCGAAGCTTAAAGAAAAAGAAAGTAAGCCCATAACAAAAGAAATAAGTTTATTTTATTCAGTCAAAAGGACTTATAAATTCTTACAAGGGCACATGTATACAAGAAAATTTGGAGCTACCGTATTTTACAATTGCAGTAAAACTTGCAAATGAAAACGAGACAACTACACAAAAGTCATATGAATCTGTTACTATCTCACACACGGAGAGTAAAGTAATATTGGGCTTCACATATAGACCTCAAAGAAGAGGGTGCAAAGCATATACTTTGAAGAAAAGGATTCTAAGCATATCCTTCGAAGAAGAAATACAAGGCATTGACTATGAAGCAGCATTTTTGTTCAAACAGAGGACTCAGCACATAGAATTCTTCATCCTCTTATGAACAAAAGGGGACTCTGACACGGGTCAACCTAAAATGGGCTAAGAAAGATCTAGGCGAATTAAGGCCTATACTAGAAGACTGTGTTCATCATAGACACTGCCACGTGGACCACTTACAATGTACCATGTGGCCCCAAAAACTATTATAAATAGCACGTGATGTCACACTTTTATGGGTATGTTCAACTAAACTCTAAACTATCTAAATACATATTTTTCCTAAAGATTCACAGTGAGTCCAAAGGCATAAGCAAATCCCTTATTGACTTGAACATCAGAGGATCATTGCCAGTACACGCCTGGCCCTCTCAGCACATTGTTTGTTCATTATACAGGTTTAAAGCATCTAATTGGATTTAGGTCTAAGATCAGAAGTTGTTAAGTCACGAACTTATCAAAGGTAATAATTTAAACAAAAATAAATATATTAAATGCCATCATTGGATTAAGATTACAAATATATATATAATGGATATCCTTTAAGGCATACAACCCTAATAATCTCCAACTTGCATTAGTGCTAATATAGAGCTAATCTAGACAATATCTAAGATGCATCCTTTTGAGATGAAAATCTAATTATTGTTGAGTCATAGCTTTAGTCAAGGGATCTACTATATTCTCAGTTGACGTTATTTTCTACATGGCTACAACGCCTCTTCCAATGATCTTTTTGGTAATATGATAGTGCATTTTTATGTGTTTGGATTTTTTGTGAGGCCTAGGTTCCTTTGCCTGAGTAATGGCTCCATTGTTGTCGTAGTAGAGAGGATCTGACGATTGAATGGTAGGAACCACATCTAGTTCTGTTATGAACTTATGAATCCAACAAGATTCCATTATAGCATCTGATGCAGCAATGTACTGCCTCTATAATGGGATCTGTAGTGGTTGATTGCTAGGAACTCTTCCAACAAACTGCTCTTCCATTACAGGTGAAGATAGAGCCTGAGATAGACTTTCTATCATTGACATTCGATTGGAAGTCAAAATTTGTAAAACCACCTATCCCCAAGTCACCTCCTCCATAAGTCAAAATTATATCATTAGTCCTTTTCAGGAACTTTAAGATAGCTTTAACCATAGTCTAGTGATCTGATCATGGATAAAATTAAAACCTGCTTGTCACATTAACAAAGTACGTGATATCTAATCTAATACACAACATAATATACTTTAAGCTTCCAAATGCCGAAGCATTTTGAACTTTGGCTAGGTTTTCCCTTTCTTCAGGTGTTTGAGGAGACATCTTCTTAGAAAGGTGGATACCATGCCAAACTGGTAACAATCCCTTCTTGGAATCCAGCATGTTGAATCTCTTCAACACCCTTTCCAAGTATTAACTTTTGGAAAGCCCTAATGTTAACTTCTATCTATCTCTATAAATACGAATACCAAGAACATAAATGGCTTTTCCTTTGTCTTTCATAGAAAAGTTAGAGGATAAGCATATTTTCACACTAGAGAGCATTTCTATATCATTTCTAATCAATAAAATGTCATCCATATAGAGTATATGAAATTTAAGTGTGTTCCCAATAACCTTCTTGTACACATAAGGTTCATCTTTATTTTAGATGAAATTAAAAGATTTAATTGCCTCATTAAAATGATGATTCTAACTCCCCAAATCTACCTTAATGCCATCAATGGATCTCTTAAACTTAAACACTTTCGAACGATCCTTAGATTTAAAACCTTTAGGTTGTTTCGTGAAAATGTCTTCCTCAATATTGTCATTAAGAAAGGAGGTTTTAACATCAATTTTCCAAACCTCATAATCATAGTGTGCTATTATGGCTAATAAAATCATAATGAATTTAAGCATTGCTACTGAAGAAATGGTTTCTTCATAGTCAACCCCTTCTATCTAGCAAAACCCTTTTGCTACAAGCCTTACGATAAACGTTTTCATGCTTCCATCCACACCAATTTTTTGCATCAAGATGCATTTGTTCCCTGTGGATATTACACCCTTAGGTGGGTCCACAAGATCCTAGTCCAAAGTGTCTTAAGTTTGGAACATTGGCTTAGCATCAGAAATGAGATACGTTGAATACCTTTCGTCAAATTTAGCCAAGATTGCATTAACATTGTGTTTAGGTAGGGGTTTAGTGTCAGTATTTAGAGTAGGCAGAAGGTGCTCAATAGCATCAATTAGGTCTTAGATCTTATATCCAATAGCCATAAAATTGTCAGTTTTATAGCCTGGCCCTTAGTAGTAATTACATCTTTCTATAATGTTAAAGTTTTTAGGTAAAGGGTTCCGACTCTAGGGGCTTAAATGCTTCTTTCTTTAGAATTTCTTTACGGATGAAACTCAATGTGAAACCCACCAAATTTTGTGAATTATCTATTTTTAATTTGGATAGGTTTGTTAACAAAAATTGCATTGTCCCCGCCTTCCTTTGGAGTAACATTGGCTTTTTGAACCGGGAGGACGAGGCCTGGGTTTCTTCCTTGATGAGGACAGACTCAAACCCATATTCATTGCCTATGAAAACATTAACTAAAGCCTTGAACTCTAGAAGATATTGTGTCATTAAACTATCTTGAATTAATTGTTTTTTATCCAAATTCATTTTAGTTTAGTCATGCCCATTTGTATCTGATACAAACTATGACATACTTGAATTAATCCCTTTATGAATTAGATTTTAAGACATGCTAGGGTCTTTGTAAATTTAATTACAAGTCTAATTCAATAATTATTAATAATTAATTAAACTCTTTAATCAATTATTAATATGATTTAATTCCAATCCAACGGAATAGCTTTATGGTGTGCAACTTACTAGGTTCATGTTTTAATTAGCAATGGGATAAAGAAAACTCTTTTTTTTCCTACCAAGTGTGTAATCCATAATCCTTACTTAGTCCCATAAGTCATGAGTGATGTCTAGCATAACAACTACCTAATAAGAAATGAATGGCAACAATCGTATCTTTGACATTACATAGACCTCTTGATCATAATTACCATGCACTTGAATCCCTTCATTATGGATTCTCAACCTTAGCAAGGGTCATGGAATAGTCAAACCATGTATGCTATATCATATAACTTCTATCCTGTTCTAATTCTCAATAAACTGACTCATATTAGAAACTTTTTCTAGTGAATCTTAACTACCTTAGCTAAGGATTTGAGTATCAAGAATAACTTAAAGTCATAGGATTCCTTCCTTATTTACCCAAGTTAAAGAATCCTTTCTTGGAGATCACTTATCTCAACACATCACTAATTATGGCCACCACATGGCATATACCAATACTTGTATAGCATTATTATGTAAGTAATATCAAACCATAGCCACTAATATGTTAGATAACATGTCACCTCAAGTCTAAGGATTATATGTACAATTATGATCTAGATGATAAGACATTGATTAGTGGATAAAACCCTTGTGTCTATCATCTAATGTCATTGTTCAACTTACTCACCACATGAGTTTTTCCACGTGTTGTCATAACATAACATGTCTGTAGCATTAGACTTACTACCTTTATACCAATAAGTATCTCATACTTTTCATAGATGACAACAGAGGTGACAGTCTTTCTAGATTAATGATGTTCCTACCAATAATCCTATGACCGTGAACTTACTTTAAAGTCTTTGACAAAAATAATTTTTCTCCAGATTCCTAAACTCTTTGATAATAGATTCTTTTACATATGACTTATGGAATATATATAAGTTAAACACTAAAATAAAGGTAATCATTTAAAAAAAACAAATATATTAAATGCCATCATTGGACTAAGATTACAAATATATACACAATGTACATCCCTTAGGACATTGACTTATGTGGGTCCACAAGATCTTAGATCAAGGTGTCTTAAGTTTGGAACATTGACTTAGCATCATAAATGAGATGCGTTGAATCCCTTTCGTCAAATTCAACCAAGACTACATTAACATTATGTTTAGGCAAGGGTTTGGTTTCAATGTTTAGAGTAGGTAGAAGGTGTTCAACATCATCAATGAGGTCTTAGATTGTATGTCCAAGGGCCATACAATTGTCAGTTTTATAGCTTGTCCCTTGATGCTTATTACATCTTTCTACAATGTTAAAGTTTTTAGGCAGAGGGTTTTGACTCTAGGCTCTTGAATACTTCTTTCTTTAGACATTCTTTAAGGATGAAACTCAATGTCAAACCCGTAAATTTTGTGAATTCTCTCCTTTTAATTTGGCTAGGTTTATGAACCGAAATTGCATTGTCCCCACCTTCCTTTAGAGTAACATTGGCTTTTTTGAACTGGGAGGATGAGGCTTGGGTTTCATCCTTGATGAGGCCAAACTCAAACCCATATTCAATGCCTATGCCAACATTAACTAAAGCCTTGAAATCTAGACGATACTGTGTCATTAAATTATCTTGATAAATAAGCAATAGGTTTTTGACAATGATGTCAATTTGTTCAGAATTGGATGGTCTATTTTCCATTTAGGAGGTTTTCTTGTCCATCTAGTTATGAAAGCAGAAAATATTTATTTTGGGAGTTGTTTAGTTATTTCTAAATCTCTACTCTTAACATCAATTTTTGTATTATAAGAATATTATTTTACAAATTGATTGCAAATAGATTCCCAGACCAGTTTCTCACAATCGTCGAGTTGTGTAAGCCAATTCAAAGCCACACCAGTAAATGACTTTTAGAAAAGGTGAGCAATGAGCTCACCTTCAATACCCAATAGGTGTAGTGTCCCATCATAAATCCTTAAATGAGTGGAGGGATAAGAAATGCCATTAAACTTCTCAAATACTAGCATATGGAACTTAGGAGGATGCTTGGCATTGGGAAAGGGACTTAATGCCTTGACATCAATGACATTCTCCTTTTTCTTCATAGTATTGAAGGTTTTCTGCATCTCCTCATATTTTTCAACTATAGATTTGACCAAAAGATGGTTTTGGGCCCCGTTTGGAAAAGGATTCACAGTAGGGAAAATCAGGTAGTGGTTCCATAGTCAACTTGTGGACGTAGGATACTCACTTCATCAATCAAAGGCTCTTTACTAGAATTCAACAAGGTGGAAGCATGGTTGGTAGGTTGAGCCCTAAATTGAGTCAGAAGAGCTTCAACCTTTCCCATGATGGTTTGTTTTTTGGCATGAAATATGGCATTAACAACCTTTTATTTCTTCTTGATAACCTTATCTTATCATTTTAGTATCTCAACTAACATCTTAGCAATATCAGTAGGTGGGGCAGGTGGAACAGTAGTTATGGCATCAGTTGCACTAGTAAAGTTAGGGGTGTTGTTGTCTCCAGTGTTCAACATGTTTACCTTTGGAAAAAAGAAAGGTGGGTGATATTTGATAAATTATGTATTAATATATCCTATTTTCTTGACGATTTTGTGCTTTAAATTGAGTTTGATTTGTTTGTTCTAAGTGTTTTCAATTTTTTTCAAGAAATTAATTGAAATCCAAGGTTAGAAAGGATTATTTTGAAGTCCTGTTTTGAAAGACAAAGAAAACGAGTGAAAATGGAGCGAAAATGGTAGACAATACTTCCCACGGGCATTGGCACGGCCGTGCCAAAGGCTGCACAGCCCGTGGGAGGCAAGACAATTGTCTGGCCAGGCAGTAGCCTGGGACGGTCCCCTAGCACGGCCTTGCCAGCCGACCGTGCCAAGCTACTGCCTCCCAGATAGTAGCCTGGCACGGTTCCTTTGCACGACCATACCAGCCAACCGTGCCAAGCTACTGCAGTCCATAGATCTAGGAAGGGCACACATTCAGTAAATTTAACTACATACTCATATAAAATAATGATAATAAGAACAATAAAAATAAAAATAACATCAAAAATGAAATAGATACTAAAAATAATAAAAAAAAGGAAAAAAAACAGAAAAGAAAAGAAAAGAGCCTTTGGAGTTAAAACCTTTAGAATAGGTTTATCGGCAAATCCTTTTGAATAGAAATCAAACCCCACATTGTTTTCCTTCCTCACGAAGGGTGGATTGTTCTAAAAAATAGTGGGTTAGTGGTTTGATTCATTCAAAAGCTAATATATTTTATTTTTTTAAAAGAATTAATGAAAAGGCCATTAACCATTTTAGTATTTGATTAGTGTTAAATTTCCTAATTATTTTTAGGGTTTTAGATTAATCATTTCAGAAAATTAAGTTTTGATAATGTGAAAATGTCTAATTAGATTAACAGCATTATTCAAAACTAAAGAGAAATAAATATTATACTATATTTATCTTTGGCTTACGGGGTTTCATAATCAGTTTCTCATAAGACTATATGAACCTGGATCATGTCTCCATTGTGTTCAAAAGGGTCTGTTGGATGTCAAACTAGAATGAGATTGATGAATATTGAACCATGTGTCTGATCAGCATCATAGGAAATTGAGTGTTTTGGCATAATTTTAATGTTTGGGAGTGTGTTTGTACGTAAGAGCATCTGAAAATTGTTTGAAAAGTCAGTGAAAATGAGTCCCAAAAACTAGACTAAAAGGGTGAATTTATAGAAAACTGTGTTGGAAAAGTCAGGAAATTGGGCCTCATTTGTTAAAGCCCAAAAAGCATAAGTTTCTGCCAAAACGCATGCGTTTAGGGCTTCGTGCATACATTAAGCTCCAAATGGTTAAGCTCCAAATGCATGTGTTTGTGCCCTCACACATGGGCCTAGTTTTTTGGGTCTGGTCCAATTTGATTTAGTTTGGTTTTTTAGGTTTTCTAGGTCTTTTTGAGGTCTGATTTCAGCTTAGTGTGAACCATTGGGCTCATATTGACAGGCCAGATTTTATGGTGTAAAAATATGGCTTCACAACACTTACTCAGGCATTTATATGAATTGAATTCTCTAAAATAATTCAATCTAAGAAATATAAAAACCTTGATTCAAAGTCAATTATTGTGTTTGATTAGAAGAAAGAAACTTAGATGAGAAACTCTCTTGATTCGGCCCTAAAAATCCTTACTTAATTGCCTGAAAGTTATCTATATTTGGCAGATAGGAAGAACTAGATTCAACATTTTCTATTCTAATCTAAATATATTCCTTTTATAGTTCTTTAAGGCTTATTATTGTTTGGATAGGTGTCAAGCATGGATGGGTTAATTTTTGCCATATCAGTATAAGTTAGATAGGTGCTACGAAATAGACATTTGTATTGTGAGCCAATTTTGGATATGAAAATGAAGGAATTAGACATTATTTTCTCCTTTAAAGTACTATACCTTTCTCTTATTTTTCCAACGGTACATGAATCACCTCAATTCAATCTTTGTAGCTAGAGTTATACTCAAAATACCAAAATACATACAAAGATGTGAATCACACTAATGGTCTACACGGGTAGAATTGCAATAATGGCAGTAACCTATATGGCCTAAACTCCCATCTAAATGGCATGTGTGAACTGACCGTGTAAAAATGTTAATTTCAATAAAAAAAAGGTCTGGTAAATAGAAACATATTGATACAATATTGCTCCATACTTCAACTTTTTAAATATTTCCGACAAAAGGCATCTCAAACCTTTCTCAAATATAATATTAACTAAAAATAATATAATTAAATATAAATATATAATATACTACGAACTACGATAGAACAATGGACCAGGGTCAACCCAATATTTAAGTGACTTAATGAACTCAATGGAAAAGAATGTTTGAATGGTTGGGACAAGGGCCTAGTCGGGGAGGTGCATCCATAGTGCGGGTTGTACGTGTCCCTGACAAGTCACCATTAAGTAATACTAGTTCTATAATTTTTTATTCTGTAGGGCATGAGTTGATATGGAGCAATATCGACACCAGTTTAAGTGAAATAAAAAAACTTGATGGAATAGAATGTTAGAATGGTATGGAAAAGGTCCTAGATGGGTAGGTGCATCCATATTGTCGGTTGTATGTGTTAGTATTAAGTAATTGTTAAGTAGTTCCAATTTTATAGTTTTAGGTTTTATAGGACATGGGTGGGTATGGGCCAAGATTGACCCAGGTTTAAGTGAATTAACAAATTTAGTGGAACAAAATATTGGAATGGGAGGGATAATGAGCCTAATTAGGTAGTGTATCTAAAGCGTCAGTTGTATGTGCCTATGCCAATTCACCATTTAGTA
>CAOJBK011948529.1:0-11334 GCA_948294925.1 Codiaeum variegatum
TGGGCATGCCTTGTTCAAATCAGTGAAATCCACGCACATACGGTAGCCTCCGTTTGCTTTTTTGACTAACACCATACTGGCGAGCAAATATGGGAACTGCTCTTTCTTGATAAAACCAGCTGTAAGTAGCTTATCGACCTCCTCATCAATAATGGCTTATCGCTCGGGGCCGAAGCATCTCTTCTTCTATCTGATCGGCCTGAAGGTAGGATCTACGTGGAGCTTATGTGTAATCACCTCTGGGCTTATCCCTGACATATCAGTAAAGGTCAAAGCAAATGTTTCAATGTTACAAGCCAGAAATTCTTACCCCTGCTTCTTTTCTTCTAAATCCAATGCAGAATTGATCTTCAAGGTTTGACCAGCATCAGTGAATTCGAAGGGCTCGAGTCTCTAGGCAGATTTGCCTTTGGATTTGGTTGGGACCTCCTAAGGAATTGTCTCCACCAAATTCACCTCGTTTAGCTCCAGTGAGATAACCTTCCTCTTCTTCTCCATCGTCAATGTCATTATGGGTGCTGCATCTCTATATATGTGCAAGTCCGATCCATCAAGAAGGGGAACTATCAACCTGCCTCTCCTGATGCTCATCAAGGCATCTAAATTCCACAGTAGCGATCTTCCCAATAGCACATTATACGTCATAAGCAGCTTCATTACTATAAAGATTGCCATTACTGCTACTGTCTTTAGAGCTCGACCCATTGTTATAGGCATCTCGGTTGTACCCACTGCTGGGATGATGGCTTTATTGAGAGTGCGCACTGGCACTTCTAAAGGCTGAATCTGTGAGCTATCTATCCCCATCTGCATGAATGTGTCCCACTGTAGCAGGTTTACTGAGCTTCCTGTATCAACAAAGATCCTCTTAGACCTAAAATTTACCACCACTATTGAGATCACTATGGCTTCGACCTTTTTGGTAGCTCTGCTGGTTGAATTGGACGAGGGCTGCCTTGAGCTGTTGAAGTAAACAAATTCTGATGGATCATAAGCTCGAGCCATTTCTTTCTCCTTCCTTCAATTGAGAGGGACCTCTTCCAGGCCTCCTGTAAGGCATAGAATGTCTTCAGCCATTCCATCTTCGATCGGCAATGCCTGCGGTGGGTTTGCTGTCCTTGCTGTATCAGTCCTCTTGACATAATTACTGAGGTATCTCTACTTTATGAGTCTTTCAATTTCCTTCAGGAGGGAGCGACCGTTGTCAATGGTATGCCCATGAGTGTTGTAAAATTTACACCACAGGGATCTATCTCGCTTGGCAGGATCCTTCATAATGGGCCTAGGCCTCTTCCAAATGTCCTTGTCCTGAAAGGCTGCAAAGACCGCCTCGGATTTGGCATTTAGTGGTGTAAGTTTGGAGGGATCGAACCTCTCCCTTTTAGGTGGTTCGATATGCCTTAGCTGAGGGTTCGGCCTATTAGGGATTCCTCTACCCTTTGTCACTAACTCCTCTTTCTTAGCCTTCTTCTGGGATGAGCTTCCCTCTTCTGGCTTTCTTCTCCTAAAAAAACTGCTCTCCCTGAAAGTATCATCTTGCTTAATATATTATTCGGCAATTGCCATGGCTTCGTTTAAGGTCCTGGGTGAACTCTGGACCAAAGCTTTGAAGTAGTCTTGATGGCTAGTGCACTTTTGTAAGGCTTCGATAGCTCAGGGCTCATCGATATTCGACACCTTCAATATCTCTCTATTGAAACGAGTCTAAAATATGCTCCAAGGCTTGGGTTGGTGTTAGTATGGGGATGCTAGCTGGAAATATTTTGACAAACAAGTTTACCAGACCCCAAAATGAATCTATGCTACCCTCTGGCAAACTATCGGCAAAGTGCTTCATCTCTAGTGGTTTATAACTTCACCAGGTGTTTGTATTCCAAGATATGAGCTTTAGGATCTTGGTTGCCATCATACTTGTCTATCCAAGGCTGCTTGACCTTTTCAGGCATTTGAAACTCTTTTACACTCCTGCAAAATGGAGATCTAAGGTGAAAAGAAAAGTTTCTCCTTTTTTCTGGCTTGGGGCTTGCCATCTCCTCCACGTATCTCCTGACCTCTTCTCTTAGCATCGCTCTGGACCCGTGGTGGCTTGAAGCCTCTTGATCTTCTCTCCTGGGGTTTCCATGCCTGCTTGCATGTTCGTGTCTTTGCTCTGAACCCCTGTGGGACCGGCTCCTGCGATCCTCCTCTCTTTTACTGGCAGCAAACCTGTCACCTACTAATTCTCTCTCATCTACCTGCCATCTTCCACTCCTATCTTCAACCCTTTCTTCCCTTATTAAAGCTTCTGGCACTGATCTGCTCTCGTCCATTTCTCCTGTAGGCCTATTCGGTAAGGCTCCTGTTGCATCAATGGGGATATTGACATTTAATCCTCTGTTCACTACAGGAGAGTTGTCACTAACCCTAGCTGGTGGGTTAGGTCTCTGACTTGCTTGAAGTGATGAGAGTAAGGGAACAATGTTGGTAATCAGATTTTGCAACACACCTACCAAATTTGGGGTTGCTGGAGGCTGTAAGGGTTGTGAAGTTGGTGTGGAAGGACTTAGTATTTGGGTTGTCCCATGAAACTTTGGAGAGTTTGCAAAGAAGCAGCTAGTCAAAGCTGCTGTTGGATTTTAGTTACTGGAGGTGTGTTTGCTGCTGGGTTTGTGTTGGTGGGAGGGGGACTATCCTCCACCACGTGGGTTTCATCATGAGCTGGATCCATTGTGAGAGCTTTAATTGCTATACAGGCTTTTAAAATGTAATGGGAAGGAATTTCTATATCGTTTCCCACAGACGGCGCCAAATGATGCGTGTGGGATTTGTCACGCTGTTGGATTTGGACTCCTCTGATCTGAAAGTGCCAACCTGCAAGACAAAGAGCCGGTCAGGGGTGCCGGACGCTGTGTCCGGCGATAACCCTCTGACGGTCAAGTCAGTATCAGGTTCTAGTGAGAAAGCTCTCAAGGATGGAACTTAGTTTAGGGATTTGATTGCATGTAAGCATTACCTTATTTGAGCTGTTGAGAGTTATATTTATAGGGTGAAAATCCTGTTGAAGAGGACACATGTCTGCCCTTGGTGTATTGTAGGACAACATATGATGAGACCTGTGACATATATCCTGTGATGGTACCTGAGACAATTGTCCTCGTTGACTCGAGCTCCGAATGCATAACAAGACAAACTCTGATGGGTGCTTGGAGTTCGGATCTGACCAGTTTGTGGGAGGCCTCGTGCGAGCTTTAACTAGATAGTCGAGTCCGAACCTGGCTAGGGTTGACCCGTATCAATCCCCTTTCATAAAAGGGTTATACATACAATAAAGCTCTTAAAGTTATTATAGTGTCACTAATTAATATCTCATAATAAAACATTCGAACAAAAATTTCTTGGACAATTATATAAAGTTGATCATAGTTTTTTTTTTTTTTTAAATTATACCTATCAACTGGCTTTTTATTTTTTAATAATTTTGATTTTAATTATAATTTAAGTTTGAGGCTCGTTAATTTTAAGACTATTCTAGATTTTGAAAAATAAATTTTCATTGATAAAGAATAAAATGTGAGAATAAATTAATTTGGAATTTAGTTATATATATTTTCCCATCATTCATTGAATTATTTGAAATTGACATGTGAAGATTATCCTAATAAAGTTGATACGATCCTATATTAGTGTGGTTATAGACCAACAAGGAGTTTGAGATTCGATCAAGCCTGACGAGCTTTCTAGTCACTCTCCGAACATCCAAACCTTTAAAGATCTGGCTCATCAATCTTCGAAGTTCACCCATCTAACAGAGATAGATCGACTATATCAATCAGTAATCCTCCGATCATATATATCAAAATATCTACAAACTACCTAAAGCGGACATGTATCATAGTTATGGGGTATCAGTCTTACATGCATAAAGAGAGAGGATAAAAGTGAGTAAAGATTTTAGTTGAATGTGACATATCAACAATAAAATTAAAGTTAAAGTCAGCCAAAATGCCCCTTGTAATAAGCTAACCTACTTACCTAATTCTTCTCCATTTTCATGTTTGAAAAAACAGCATGCTTTGAATCTCCCTTTTGTCATCTTATGACTAGGACATAGCTAGTTTTATTCATTTTCATTTTAAGTTTATATATATATAAATAAATAAATAAAGTGGAGTATGTTTATTTCATTAATATACAATCTTAATATTATTACATTACTCTAATATAGTCAATATATAGTCAATGCTGACATGACACTTTTAAATCTCACTTTCATAAATATGTAATCATTTTCTCTCACTACTGAAAATAATTCTACTACCATTTGAACTATTTCTTAATTTATAATATATAAATAATACTAAATGACTAGTTTATAAATGACATAAAAAAAATTATATATGTTATTATACCTATTATTAAATTATATTATTATTATATAAAAGTTTAAATAAATTATAAATTTATTATTACCTAAGTTGAATATGATATCTATACAATTTATTTTTTAAAATAAAATTAAAGGTTAATTTACCACACAAAAGTTCAATTAAGAAAAAAAAATCAAATTTTAATTTTAAATTAAATTACTCAAATTCTATTTTTTAAAAAATTATAAATTCACATTATTAATAATTAAAAAATATTTATTTAAATAGAATTAGAGTTATTTGACTTGAAACTATAAGTTAAAATACTAAATTGATCCAAAAATGAATTTTATTCTTAATTAGATTTTTGTGAAAAGTTTAAGGGTCGAGTTAACTCTTAATCCTTTTTAATATGATATTTATACAATTTATTTAATATTAAGTTTATAAATGTGTAAATGTCAAAAAATTAGATAATAGCATACAAATTATGTTTTAATAATACTGTAATATAACTGTATATTACAATCCTTATAAAAAAAAAAAAAACTGTATATTACAATCAAACATCTAAAAGAAAAATAGGCATATCTTTTATTGAGAAACTTTTAATTATATATATGCCAACAGCAGAGCGTTATTAATTCAAATTATCTAAAAATATGGAATGTTTAATAAAATTAGAAACACTAAAATAATCAATAAAATAAGCTTTAGAACATAATTTTTTAACCAATTTATGAGTTAAAACATTTACTTATCTATTTTTAAAACTAATAAAATAATTTCTACTGTTGTTTAATCGAAATTAGAAAAATTAGGCTGGTGAGAATTAGCAGAATCAATTATAGTCCTTGCATCAAACTTAAAAATCATTTAATGATATTGTAAATAATTTCCTCTCTCTAAAAAATAAATTCTCTCATCTCTCTCCTCTTATCTTTTTATTTCCAAGTACAGTGAAGTTTTGGGCAGGGAGAGGCAGTTTCCGATTACTTTTGGCTGGCAACACTCTCCCCTCCCCTCTTTCTTTCTTATTTTTGTGTCTTTATGTAATTTTTTCATGTTTTTCTGTCAGATCTGTAGGTTTCTCTAGTTCATTTTTTAGTTTTTTTTTTTTCTAATTTAGGAGTCTTTTTGTACCTAATTAAGTGTGTTTTATCTCAATCTTAAATCTAAAATCAGAATAACTATCTCCTCATATTTTCTCTCTAGATTTTGATTGTGGAGTGTTAGAAGAAAATTACAGTAAATTTGAATTTAAAGTTTTGACCATGAATGTCACTATTTTTAAGGAAATTATAACCAAATAGAGTTTTAGAAAATAATTATTTAAAACTCTCACAAAAATGTATTCGAAAAAAAATAATTTATTTTTTAAGAAAGAAGAAGAAGAAGAAATTATGTATATTTTTTGAAATAACATATATTTATAATGTATTAGAACTATTTTAAAAGAAAGCATCTGCAATTTGAATAAACACCAGCAATTAATTAACTGTAAAATAATTAACTATCTTATAATTAATTATAATATTTATTTTTAAATAAAAATAATTAACTATTATTCGAATATTTTAGGTCCAAGGTCCAAATGTGCCAAGTGTCCAAATGTCTATCTTTGACGTTAAATATTGTTATATCAAAATCAAATTCATTTAAAATTTGGAGAAATTTTGAAGTTCCCTCCAATATTTTCCAACCTCTAATTTTGAAACTTTTAGTGTGTAAATGCTTATAAATTCCTTTATCCTTCTTCTTACTTTCGATGTGCGATTTGAGAACTCATTACTAACTATTTCTAACAAATCTAACACAATCTCTAATGGAGGTTCTCAAGACATTTTTGAAGGAGCCTTTGAAGAAGAAGAAGATATTAAGTGTTGGTCAAAAACTCCAAGATAACTCTACAACTCAAATTCATGCTTATTGATTTACTACAGAAGAAATTAAATTTGGGTGGCTTGTATGCAGCCAAAAAGCCCTTCAATCTAGTTTTAGGATTGAGTTTCTTCTGTATCTTTTTTTTTCGGGCTGAATAGCTTTTAAGTTGTACCAAGTTATTATCAATTTATCTTTTGAAAAAAAAAGATATTGTAAGTTATTGACCCAATTCATAGTTTTATAAGTAGGACAATTGCTTCAGCTTCTCTTGCCAAACAAGAAACGTTCAAAAAATAACTTTCTTAGACCTATCTATTAGTGATGGTAGCCTTAAATACCTACCTTAAAATCAATATAACTCTCAACCCTAATTAGTCTTTTAATTTATTTTTGTTTATCAACTCTCACATTTGAACTAAATATAATAACAAACTTATTGAAATCGGTAGCTTGACCTGACATTTTCTTATAATTACCCAAAATATTTTTTTACCTCATCAACGCTAGCCCTAAGAAATAGAATGTTGTCATCTGAAAAAAATGAGATATACTATAAACTCACTTGCTGACTCTGTTGCCATTAATACTATCCTCATTCATTACTCTCCCAATCATAACCGATAAAGCTTCTGCCTAAAGCAGTAAGGTAATATGAGACCTTCCTCTTTGAAACCCCTACTAGAACTTATGAGCCCTACTTCCTTAAACTTATAAATCTTATTCAACAGTAGCAACACACAAGATCATCCATTGAATTCATGTATCCTGAAATCCCATATGAGTCATACATATTCTAAAAGATTTGAACTTATTCTGTATTATAGGCTTTACTGGTTTAATGCTACTTCCTTGTCTTCTCTTCATGTGATGTAAAATCTCCTCTGCAATCATAATATTATCAGTAATGTTAGGCTCATATACAAATGCATATTGGATTTTAAAAACAATGTCAAGCAAAATTGTTTTCATATATGGTGTAATTATGCAAGTCAAATAATATCCTTTTAATTGTAATTATATTTATATGGCTTGATTCTAGTAAAGTTTTAAATTAAGAAATTTCTAAGTATTATATAATCTAATATTTTGATCTATTTAAATATTATACTATGTTATAATACTATATTAACAAAATATTATAGTTTAAAAAAAACAAAATATTATAGTATGTTATTTAATTAATTAAATAATAACATATATTATAGGCATAACTGGAGATTTAGGTTTGCATCCCAGCAATTCCCTCCCCCTATACTTAAAATAAGAAAAAACCCAGTCCTCTAAATTTTAAGTATTGCTTCGACTTTTGTGGAGTTTTGTTGCCTTGTTTCCTTGTTCGACACGACTCTCTCACCATCGGCCATGGCTAGTCTAAGCCACCGGATCCATTTCTAGATCACTACCTTCACACTTTTGAACTGTTTTCTAACCATCCACTCCCAATTGCACCTCCTCATGAGCAGACTGTTGCGATAGAGAACACAACATCCAAATCAGTTCATATGCGAAAATTTTCAAAGGGCCGAGCCATCAGACAGATTTACTTGAAGCAAACCCCATGCTTACGGACATTAGTGGATTCGTTTCTGTAAAAATCTCATAGTCAGCCTATGAGAAGCATGTGAAACTTTGTGAAAACTCTATCATAGGGAGGCTGATTTTGTATAAAAGGGATTCCCATTGGAAAGTTGCAGAGCTTAAAGAAATGATTAGAAAGATATGGGGAATTCATGAGAACTGGAGGCTAATTTCAATTGGGAAGGGCTTTTATCACATTCTTCTACCTTCGAAAGAGGTGAAAATTACTATTTGGAGCAGAGGTACAGTTGCTTTAAAATCAGGAGTTATGAGATTTCAACAATGGGTGTCTGATTTCGATCCATCAGCACAGAAATCAACAATAGCTCAGATTTGGGTTAGATTGTACTCCTTACCATGGGAATACTGGGACAAGCAGATCCTCACAGAGATTGTGAAAGGCATTGGGGTTCCTTTGCGGATTGATCAGGCAATACCAGATGGTAATTTAGGACACTTTGCTAGAATTCTTATTGATGTGGACCTTGCAGGGAAATTCCCAGGAACACTTCAGATTGAGAGAGAGGGAAAACAATTCTGGATTGAAATTGGCTAAGAGAGTGCCCCTCCTTTCTGTCGAATTTGCACTTCTATTGGTCATCAACCTTTTAATTGTAAGAAGAATAAAAAGCTAGATCAAGATAAAGAACCCAAGGAACGAAGATCTCCCTTTCAAGGTAGATCGAGACAAAGAAGGAGATCTAGAAAAAAGCAAGTTTGGAGCCCCATATCTCGACCAGCTTTATAAGTCCCAATTCAGAATGCTTTTTATAGAATTACAGAAGATTTAGGCAGACCAGAGGAACACAATCAAGACGCGCTAACTAAAGGCAATGAAGCTGATTGTAATTCCATTGAAAAGGAGGATAGTAAGCTTCATGTTGTTTATAATGCTAATTGTATTTGTAATGATGCTTCGCAGGTGGAGAATAATATAGCAATTGATGTTGTAGTGACTATACCAAATCAAATTAATGTTATGGAAGCTGTTGATTCTGATTTAGTATAGCAACAGAAGCATGAACAAAAAGCTTATGAAGAGTATTTTTTAAAAGATATGGCTATCATTAAACATAAATCTTAGGCTGAGGAGACTAAAAGTGATAAAGGTTGGGAAGTTCCAAAATCTAAGAAAAGATCTCCTCCCCATTCTGCAGATAAAGCAAAAGTTGGGTCCTCTAGACCTGTGCGTTTATTGAAACCTCCAGCTCGTTTTAGATGATTGTTATATTTTGAAATTACAGGGGATTTAATAATCCAACACTATGCAGTATGTATTAAACATGTGTACTTCCTATAGTCCTATTATTTTATGTGTAGCGAAGCTTATAGTTCCCTTTCCATCCATTAATACAGGTTTTTGGCGTGCTATTAACATGCATCTTGTGGCGGTATCTGACAACCTATTACCTGGAATTCGAGTTTTGGTGAAGAATGGAGTTGCTAACCCCAGTTTTGTTTCTTCCTCAGATTAGCAAATCACTTTGAATTTTTCTCATTTGCATGCTCCTACAGGCTTACTTTTGTTAACGCTAAAACGTTAGCTTATAATAGACGTTACTTATGGCATGATTTATCTAATCTTAGAAATTCTTCCCCAGACTGCTGGCTTATGACGGGAAATTTTAATACGATCTATGGTGCTCATGAAAAATGGGAAGGTCGGGTGCCGGTTAACTCGTCATGTTCTGATTTCAAACAAGCAATGGATTATTTCAATCTTACTTGTTTAGAGACAAGGGGAAGTCCTTTTACTTAGACTAATAATCATTAGGGTAATGGTAGAATGGATATTCGTTTAGATTGATCATTATGCTCTGAAAGATTTTTCCAAGCCTGGTCTTCTATTGACTGTGTCACTCTTCTACGACATAGCTCTGATCATCATCTGATAATGCTGAAGTGCTCAGTTTCAACAACTTTTTTCCCTCAGCCATTTAAATTTAAAGCAATGTGGTTGTCTCATGACGATTTCTTTGATTTTGTTCAAGGAAAATGGAAATCTTACAATTCTTTGCCTCATCCAATGATGTCTCTTCTGTATAAACTGAAATCTTTTAGAGGGGATCTTTAATTATGGAATACTAATGTCTTTGGTCATCTGAATGTTCAGATAACTGCTGCAAGTACTCATTTGGTGGAGATTCAAAATAGCATTGTTGTTCATGGTTATTCAAATAATCTTCATTAAGAAGAGCTGCAAATGTACCAATAACTAAATAACCTTCTTTATCAAAAGGGGATTTTACTTAGAGAGAAAAGTCATCAAAATTGGTTGTGTAATGGTAACCAAAACTCAGCCTTTTTTCATGTCGCTATTTCTAAAAAAGGTCTTTGCCAGGGGATTCACTCTTTGGAGATTGACGATCATCTTTGTGATAACCCAGATGAAATTGAAGCTCACATTATTGATTACTTTGCAAGCATGTTTTCTAGTGTTCAAGAAGCAAACAATTTTTCTTTGGTGTCTGACATAGTGCTTAGCCTTATTTCAGCTGAAGAAAATGAGTCCCTCACTGGTCTTCCTTTAGATTTCAAGATTTTTGATGCCGTTAGTCAGCTTGATGGCTCTAGTGCTCCAGGTCCTTACGGATTTACAAGTGTTTTTTTTTATCAAAAATGCTGGAATATAATAAGGGAGGATGTATGCTCTGTTGTTCGGTATTTCTTCACTTTAGGACACATGCTTTCTAGACTCAACTCAAATATTATGGTGCTTATTCCCAAAATTAAGGAAGCCTTGACAATTGACAAGTATAGATCGATTGTTTTAGGGAATTTTACTTTTAAAATTATTACTAAAATTCTTGCTTCTCGCCCAGGTGATATTGCAAGTAGAATTCTTTCCCCGCAACAATTCAAGTTCATAAAAAATTGATCCATTTTAGATTGTATTCCTGGAGCTTCTGAGAATGTCAACCGATTGAACTATAGAGCTCATCACAACATGGCAATAAAAGTGGATATTTATAAGGCGTTCGACACTCTCAGCTAGGATTTTCTTATTATTGTGCTCAAAGCTTTTGGGTTTTCTCATTTTTTTGTGGCTGGTTTGCTTCTATTTTACAATCTTCTAAAGTTTCTAACTTGTTTACTACAGGAACTAAGGGATATTCTGGGTGCTCTCTTGGTGTGAGACAGGGGGACCCCCTTTATCCGCTCCTTTTTTACTTAGTAGGTGATTTTTTGAGTTGTCTTATTACGGATAGAGTGATAAATGGTTGTTTTGATCCCATGACTGTTGGGCATGCATGTGATGCTCCATCTCATTTTATTTATGCTGATAATGTCCTAATATTTGGTAAAGCCTCCAAAAAAATCTCTTAATTTTGAAAGAGATTTTTTATGTTTATGGTGGTCTCTCTGGCCAATTGGTGAATTGGGAAAAATCCGAAGTCTTTTTTGGTCTGCATGTTCCCATAAAAAAGATTAACAATTTTAATAGTTTAATTTAACTCAAAAAGTGAAGTTTTCCATTTATTTACTTAGGGGTTCATTTATTTGTTGGTTCTCCTCGTTGAAGCCA
>CAOJBK011950463.1:0-23494 GCA_948294925.1 Codiaeum variegatum
ATTTTTAATAAGAATGAATCTAATTAAACCCTAAAATGAACTTAGGCGTCATTCCATAATCAAATCAATTTAAGTCCTTTAATATGATCTAAGGCATGTTTTTATTGAAATCTTATATTTAATAAAGACAAATCTAATTAATCCTTAAAATGAACTTGGGCGATCACTCCACAATCAAATTAATTTTTTATTAAACAAATCTAAAATGATTAATGACCTATTTGGTTAACTATTTTAGTAAATAAAATTAGTTAGCTACTGAACTTTAAACCACCCTCTTATTATCAAAACAACCCCTGCCCATCGCGAGAAGGGAGAATGGCATAAGGTTTGATTCCCTTTCTAAAGGATATGCCAATAAACCATTTCATGGCTTTATCTCCAAAATTGTATTTTCATTTATTTTACTTATTTTGGTATTATTTATGTTCCTGTTATTTAGTTTACTTTGTTTATTATTTATAATTTGTTATATTTGTGATTATTTCATATTATTGCTATTATTTATGAATGGATATGTATTGAGAAATGTATACTCCTTCTAGATCATAAGACTGGAGGGGAGATCCTCTGATTGATTATCTATTTTTGCAATTGTAATTTAGTTTATCACTTTATTTGGGGAAGTGTGCCTTCCCTAGAACTTAAAGTGGGTTAGAGGAAGGACCCCTGGTCAATTCTTGTTTTACTGCTTTATCGTTTGTCATATGCATAATAGCCTATTCATGCATCATTTTGCCACGCTTAACTGTTCATGCATCACGTGATATGCCATGCATACTTAAAAATAAGATTTTAAACAAAATCACTTCATTTTAAGCCAAAAGTTGTTATTTAAAATGGTTAAAATAATTTTCCTAAAAATTATTTTTATCAGATCATGAATCCCCAAACCCCCTTTGGTTAGAGGCCAACCTTTTCTTAAAATTGGCAAAATTATTCAAAATTTTATTAAAAATGGAGCTAACACAAACTAGTTTCTTAATCACCATAGAAGATACTTTTTCTCAAAGATTAGGTGGCTACTTTGAACACTAAACACCCCACGTGCACGGCAATGAACACATGTGGGACTCAACCATAATCTGTGATGCTATGGGCAATCCGACCCCTCGTGGTTGGTTTCCTTCAAGCTGCAAGCTAGGAGGTCCACTGGGAAAATCCTGCAGGCTTGAACGGGGTGTTAAAGGAAGCCCAGTAACATGACTGGCCTTGGTCCAAGCATCGCCATTCATAAGATTCCCACGTATCCAGATTTTTAGCCTATCAAACAGAATCATAGACACATGAAAATGACATGGTCTCTCCCAATCAAATAAGAAATGGCTAAGCAACCATCACACCAGTTCATAGAACCCATCAATTATCCATCTTGGTTGGCCAATATCGCCCTAGGGTCGAAGAAAGATGAAAAAGTCAGAATGTGTATAGACTACCGTGATCTGTACAAAGCATGCCCTAAAGATGACTTTCCTTTATTCCACATTGATCTATTGGTAGATGCATTAGAGGGCTCAGAAATGGTTTCCTTATAACCGATCTAACATCCTAAAATAGTCAGATTCAGGTACACCTTCCTGACAAAGAGAAAACAACTTATATCATAGAATGGGATACCTACTGCTACAACATAATTCCCTTTGGACTTAAGAAAGCTAGAGCCACCTATCAAAGGATGACAACTACTATCTTCCATGACATGATGCATTAAGATGTGGAAGTATATGTCAATGACGTGGTAATCAAAGGTACCACTGCTGAACAACACTTGCAAGCACTTGAGAAGTTCTTCCTCAGACTTTTCCAATACAATCTTAAGCTTATCCGACTAAATGCATATTTGGAGCCTCATCTAGAGTGTTCCTTAGGTATATAGTCATCAACAAAGGAATTGAGATCGATCCCACCAAGTCCAAAGCAATTCTTGACATGCCACCTCCTAGGACAGAAAAGGAGATAAGGGGATCCGTAGGTCATCTACAATACATTAGTTGTTTCATCCATCAACTAGCAGACACTTATGGTCCTATATTTGACTTGTTAAAAATGAATTATTCCAAAGAGTGGAACTAACAATGTTAAGAAGCATTTTAACAAATCAAGTAGTACCTCCTGAATTCATGAGTTCAATGGCCACCAAGACTTGGCAAACCACTATTACTTTATCTCAAAGTCACCAAAGAAGCCATGGGTGCAATGTTGGCACAAAATGCTTATGACACCCATAAGAAAAATGACATCAACTACTTAAGCAAAAGAATTCTATCACATGAACTCAAATACATTAACATAAAAAATCATTACCTAACTTTAGTTTGGGTGTGTCATAAATTAAGACATTACTTTGGGGGCATACCCTGCACATGTCCTTTATGATAAAAGTCCTCTTAAATACCTCATGACAAAACATATCCTAGATAGTAAAATGATAAGATGGATGGTAGTTTTAACATCCTAAGATCTCAAGTATATACAAAGGAAAGGTATCAAAGGCAGTGTCATTACTGATCAATTAGCGGCTGCCCCAACAGATGATCATTGTGAAGAACCTAAATTTCCCGATGAAGACATCATATTCCTTCAATAAGAAACTTGGAAACTTTTCTTTGATGGTGCAGCCGATAACAAGGGATATGTATTCCTTACACCTATTTACGAAAGTCTACCTCTAGCAATCAAACATGATTTCAAGTTCACAAACAATGAAGCTAAGTATTAAGCTTGTGTCTTTACTAAGATACTTAGAAACACCAAAATCTGCCCAACTTGAATTTCTAGGTTGTAAAGAGAAGCTTGTTGGTTTTCCACAACAATTTCTATGCTCTAAAATCTTCTATCAGTAGCTTCCACTAATTTCATAAACATGTCTTCTAACCTATGCTCCTTTTACTCCTGTTCATCATCCCCTAATGTGGCCTCCACCACAAATTGAGTTGGGAAGCTATTTTTTAATAAATTGCTTTTGTTGTTCACTTTTCTTCACCCAATTCTTCGTAGACTCCATGAATCTTTCCACTGCAAGTTCAAAGGATGACTTCTCTTGTGCTCCCTATCCATATTAAGTTGGTAAATCATCTTGATAGATGCATCCATTATTGTAATATGTTTTCCCAAATATCTCCAGTCTTAATTCGGATAAGAACTCCATTGTTGATACTTCCAATCAGCTATGGAGAAATTTTTATTTTTTAAAATAAAAAACTTAAAACAAATAAAAAGGTAAAATATAAAAACAATAAAAAATAGATGAAAATGAACAAATATAAATATAAAAACTAGACCAATAGTTGCTATTATGTCACTACTATTGTGTACAAATTTCCCCATCAACGACAGCAAAAACTTGATATTCGTCTTGCAACACCAGCAATTTTATAATTTATAAAGCTCCATGGCTAATTCTACTCTGGCTATAGGTAAGTGCACTTATAATTTAGGTAGTATAGTAGTAACGAGCTCAATCTAGAGATACACTGACATAAGTACTAGTTCAAACTTAAACTATTATCTAGTTGAACAAATTTGTGATTAATTAAACTAAACTAATTAAAACTAATCTATGAAAGCAATAAAGGAAAGAAGACAAAAAATAAATGGTGAAGTTCATCTAGATATTGAATCCCCCTAACTCTTATGCCTGTCAAGAATAATGGTATGAATAATTCAAATAATAAATTGAAATGGGCTTTCACTAACTTAGATATAAAGCTTTTTCAAGTGTTTAAATCCCTAACTTTATAAGTATTATAGGGGAATCTCTTCTCAACCTATAATCAAATGGGAGTAGCATTAAGTTCAAGAGAATAATATCCCAAGAAGTATCGTAAGTCTATCTCTAACACCTCAATCAATTCTCTATTTTCATAAGTGATCAATCAATATTAGGGTATCTCTACTAATCCAATATAGAATCAATAAAGAGCGAAAAAACAAGAGAGAAAAATGAAAATAGTTGAGGGAAAAGTATGTACCACTTGGTAGCCATTTCAACTATTATGGTCCTGCCTATTTCATAAGAGATCAGAATTGGAAATTGTCAAAGGCTCAAAATCTTCTATCGGAGGGATATCACCATCGGGGAATAAAAAGTTAAGATCTACTGTACCAATGTCAGAATCGAACAAGTAGGTAACCGTCTCAGTCGTAGCAGCAAACTTCGTAGCCAACTCCTCCTCCTTTTGAGTTGCACATGCCAGTATTATCCAGAGAATATTTAACAAAGATATTTCAAAGGAAATAAAGAAAGAGAAGAAGTTTGGTATGAAGAGAATGAAGTGGAAAGGAGTATTTATAATCCAAAGTTCCTCCTACATGGGTCTTATATAATAAAGGCAGTTCACACTTATCAGATCAATTTTGGTCAAATTGAACCTCCTAAGGCGAGCACTTGTGAACCTTTATCTTTGCACCATTAAATTTGTCCCATCAATATGAGCCCATAGACTCAAACCGGTCCTAAAAGGAATCTAGAAAGCCTAAAAAATTGAAGGGAATTAGACTAAATCGGGCCTTGAACCAGGTGCATGAGTCACAAACTTGGTGTGTAGGCCTAGGGCTAGGTGCATGCGCCTGACACCAAGCTTGTAGGCTTATGCTCTGGCATATGTGCCCATTGCCAGACATGTGGGCTTGCTGCCAGGTGAGTGGGCTTGCACATAAGCATGCACACTAGATTTTCTGACTGTCCAGACCTATTTTTCCCTAAAATAGGACCCTCCAACTCACCTTTTCAAAAACTTTTGACACTTTGATACTCTGCTAAAATATTGACTAAAAGCACTAAAACTTGAAACTCTATCATTTTGCTCACTGAGTTTAATCCTTGTTTACAATGGAGACTCGATCTGATATAGTCAAATCGTCCGAGACACTGGTCCCATGCTTATGAAAGTCGAAGGTAGTACATCTAAATGGTAATGTATTTTTATTTTGTTATAAATTAAAACCCTAAAAATGATTTAGGTAAATCCATATTTTTCAAAATTCTTTTTTATTAATCTAAATCTAAACTAATTAATAGTAAATTTGGTTAAAATTTATTTATTTAAAAAGGTTAGCTCCTGAACAAACACTAACCCTCTCTTCAAAACCACCCCTAACCCTTCAAAAGATGGGAGAATGACGTGGGGTTTTGTTAGGCCCTGTCCGAAGCCCGCTGGATTTCCCAGTGTGCCTTCAAGTTTATGGCTTGAATAAATCGACCATGAGGGGTCAGATTACAAATGGTGTCACGGTTGTGGACAAGTCCCACATTTGTACACCCCACATGTGTCCATTGGTGGGCACGTGTGATGTGTTTAAGAATCTCCATCTAATCTTTAAGAGAAATAGTTTGTCCTTAGGTGATTAAGAAATCTTTTGTAAAACTCCATTTTAGAAAATGATTTTACCTAATTATTTGGAAAAGGCTGGCCCTCGAACCATAGTTTGTAGATCTGTGAGAGAAACACATTCCTTAATACAAATCCATAATTAAACAATAACATTACAAACCATTACAACCATACATAAAATGGAATATATAAAAGGAATAATAGAAATAATAAAACTGATAAAGAAAAATAAAGGAAAAATGTATTTTTAGAGTTGAATCCATTAGAAGGCTTGTCGGCATATCCCGTTGAATGGGAATCAAACCCCACGCCGCTCTCCCTTCTCACTAATGGCAAGTTTGTTCTAATAATAATGAGTGGTGGTTTGGTTGGTTGAGAAGCTAATTAGTTTTATTTAATAAAATCATTAACCGAGTTGTTTCTTAATCCATTTAACATTTGATTAATGAAAAAGGATTTTATGCATGTGAATGCCTAAGTTCATTTTAGGGATTTAGTTCGATTCATTTTAGAAAAAAATGAAGTTTTAATGAAAAATGACTTTTTTCGGATTAAAGGGCTCAAATCAAAACAAAAAGGAATAGAAATATTGTACCCTATTACCTTTTTCTTACGGGGTTTCGGACACGGGGGATCAGATGGCTTGATGAACCTAGAGCATGTTTGTGTTGTGTTCGAAGAGTACTGATGAATGTATGTTTGATTGGACTTGGTGAAAATTGAACCATCAGAGTGATCAGAAAATGAAAGTTTTTGATGAATTTTGAGTGTTTCTAGATCGATTTGGTGTGACTTATAGTGTCTAGAGAGTGTTTTAAGAGGTCTGGAAGTCTAAAATGTAGTCTAGAAGTGTAAAAAAGTAGAACCCTAAAATCCTTCTAGAGGTTTAGATTTATAGAAAACGAAGTCAGAAAATTTGAGAAATCTAAAATGCATGCATTTGGAACCAAACGTGTGCGTGTTGGGCTTCTATGTCTGGGTCAGGATAGGTTTTTTTTTGGGGTTTTCTAGGTCCATTTGAGGTCCGATTTGAGTGCAGTTTGAAACATTGGGCTCGTATTGATGGGCCAGATCTGATAATGTAAAAAATGGGTATTTCTTAGAAAATATGTTCATATAAGCAAAAATTTCCATTTAACTCTTGCATTTTAAAATTTTTATCTTAGAATGCAACAGGGGCAACTGCCCTTTGACCCCATTTTATTTCCAAACCTTTGAGATTTATGAGGTAATCGTCAATTCTAGAGGTGCAAAATTAAGGATTCACAAGTGCCCCCTCATCTAAATTAGCTTTGAGCAGAAGGTGATTCTAATGATAGTGAACCCACATGTGCCATATCGAATTCTAGGCTTATGATAATGCCATATCAGTTATGTCATCTTATAGGCTTGTGGCCATACCATTTTAGATTATGGGCTTGTCGCCATGTCAGATTAAGGGCTTATGCCATGTCAGCTTCTAAGCTTATGGTAGGCCAATTTAGGGATGCCAAACGTTTTGCAACTATTATGTGGCTTTTGGTGATCATGCCATATGAACTTATGGGATTGTTGGATGTTGAGTTGTGCCATGCAAGGCTTTAACCTTATTATATTCTGATCTTTTGATTGGTAGTTGTAGTACCTTTGCATTATGCATGAGGACTCATTCGATAGTATCCCAAATATATGTGTCAGATGATGCCACGATTTGGAAGGAGATGCATAAGATGCATGCTGAGTATGGCCCATTGTGGATCATTATTTTATGAAACTTTTACAAAAGTTTGATTTTTGTATGAACTTGTGTTGCATTTTACTCATGAAAATTTGCTTTTTGAGAAACAAAATATTGTGCAAATTGTCCCTACAAATGGAATCATACTTAAGTCACATGATGCATAACTAGTGTAAGAAATTGGACTAAGTGAGCAGAATCAACATTGGGAAATACAATGTGAGTTCTTTGTCGACACTTAGAGGTGTTAGAATCGGCTAGGAGTTTTTGAATGCATTCAGTTTTGATACCCTATTGACCATATTTTTTGATTTGGGGCTAGTATGGATGAGATGTGCTGAATTTTGAGGAGTTTTCGTGTTTTCTCAACATAAGCCCTGAGGTTAACTTGGCTATTTGAGTTGAACGGGTAGGTTGCTTTAACTATTTTACATGTCTTTTGGATTTGAGCACTGAAGTTGCTTTAGGTATGATGAAAGATGATTTTTTGACTTGTCTGCTTTGGCTGACATATTTTGGGATAAGAGAGATGATGATCCAGCTTAGTTAGCCGGGAGGCTAAAAACTTATGCATTCAATTTGACTCCGGGCTATATTTTTGTGGGCCCAATTAGATGGGAAGATATGAAAGTGGTTGAGCTAATACCCTAGATGGGTAAAGGTAAGTCAATTACAGCTATGATCTTAGCTGAGACACTACTGAGCCTCGACCACTATTGCAACTCGAGGGAGCCTTGGTCTATTAGCCTGATTTTTCTCCAGGTACTTAGACCTTTTTTCTACTTATTTTTTTAGCATGTTTTGAAGCTATTTTTTATTTGTGTATTTCCTTTTAGATTTGGCTAAGAGACCATCTTAAGATTTTTCTTAGACTTGATAGACCAGACTACTCTGCATCTTGGTATTGTGCTAGAAATATTGCTATCCATGTTGACTATAAGAGGGATTAGATTAGCTGATTGATGGAATTGAACCATTCTGATTTACTTTGGAACTCTGACTGGTATACCATTAAGCAATTCATACTGAGAAGTCAGGGGTACAAGCATGTGTATTTGCTTGGTTTTAAGAATGTGACTTGGTATCAAGCTACATGAATTCTTCACCAGATGGGTCATGATCAGGATGTCCCTTAAATGGTCCAAAGTTTGAAGTAACCTTACTGAATGATCGAGTGGCTAGAGCTATTTTCTCTTATTAGATTCGAGACTTGACAAGGGAAATGATTATCTGAGGCGATAACTATGGTAACCTTTCGAAGTAACTTGAGTGGTGGATTGAGGCCTGTTAGCCTAAAAAGAAGGAAAAGTAATATGCTCTCTTGACTGAGTTTAAGGGTTGAGTCTGAGTTTATACTTAGTAAGAAAGTAAGACTTTTATTTATTTTTGTTTGTTTTTGGATTTTTGTCTCAAATATCTTGTTTGGATGTTCCAAAAGATGAATAAGACCTCAATAAAATGCATTTCATTTTATTTAAGCTCTTATTTTTTCCTAAGCTACCCTTTTAGGTTTTTAACTTAGTAAACTACATTGAATGTTGCCTAGACTTCCTTTTCGATTTTCAATCTAGTAGGCTGTACCCTAAATTTTGCCTTAGTCACCTTTTTTAGGTTTTTAGCTTAGTGGGTTTCATTCTTTTTCAGTTTTTTTAATTCATATTTAACTCTTGCATGCAATGTTAAAGAGCCCAATGAGATGAAAATTTGATTTTTATTGAATGCTTTGGACCGTGCCTGTAAAGGTTGCCTACGTATCTCCTTACAAAAGATTTTTTTGGAAAGTGAAGTACAAGATAATTTTTAGAGAATCAAGTCCACACAATTCTTGTTATAGAAATGATATGATGATGCCTAAATGCATGCTCATGCAACAAGAACACTATATGAAGTACTTCTTGAGTTGATCTAGATTTTTTAGATGGTCGAATTCATTATCGTCGAAGTCCAATAGTATGATGCTTCCACTTGACATGATTTTCTTGATTATGTATGGTCCACTCTAAGGAGGTTTGAATTTCCGTCAAGGGTCTTACATGACTTGTCTGATTTCTTTGAGGATTAAGTCACCCTCCTGAAGATTGTGACTTCGAACCCATTTATTGAAATGCTTTATAAGACTTGTCTAATAGTTTTGTGTATAGTGAAGTGCCTCCAACCTTTTCATATTGATTAGGTTGAGTTGGTCATAGTATACCTATTGCCAGTCAAGTTAAGAGATTTGAGCTTCTCGAAGAACCCTTGCTATCTGATTTTGTAACTCTATTGGAAGGACTACTTACATTCCATAGACTAGGGAGTATGGTGTGGCTTTAGTAGCTGATATATGTAGTTTTGTACCCAATGAGGGCGCTTGGAAGATGTAGGTGCCAACCTTTATGATTACTGACCATCTTCTGAAGCATGTTTTTTAGCACTTTATTGGCAGCCCCGACTGTGTCATTAGTCTGAGGTCTGTATGAGGAAGACCTGTGATGTTTAATTTTTCCCTTCTTTATGAGAGTGACTACCTCTTTTTGAATGTGGGAGTCATTGTCTGATATGATCTCATGTGGGACACCATACCTTGAGATGATATTGGTTTTGATGAATCGAGCCACCTTTTTTGAATCTAAGACTTGATAAGGGGAAGCTTCAACCCATTTGGTGAAATAGTCTATGGCCACTATGATGTACTCATGGCCAACAAATGACTTTGGTGAAATATTTCCAATGACTTCAATGCTCCAAATAGCAAATGGCCAAGGAGTGAAAATTGGATTGAGAGGTAAAGAGGGGAGCTTTCAGAGTTTTGCATATTCTTGGCACTTACGGCACCTTCGGGTAAACCGTTCATAGTCCCCATTCATGGTGAGCTAATAGTATCCTTAGTTTATGATTTTTCTAGATAATGCTCAACCATTCATATGGGTGCCATTTAATCCATTATGGATTTCTTCTATGATTTTACTAGCTTCTTCATCTAAGATGTATCTAAGGTGGATGCCATTCCAGGTTTTCTTATAAAGGATGTCACCTCTGGGGATGTATTTACTGGTCAGTTTCCTAATGGTTCTCCTTTATGATTTAGAAACACCTTCAAGATATTCTCCTTTTGTGAGATAGATGTAAATGTCCTAATACTAAGGCCTTTCCTTGACTTCTTTAATGTTCATGCAGTGAGCTTGGAAACTTGGTTGATGCCTGATGCTTATTAAAATAGGATAGATAATGAACCCATCATGTATTTTTATCATAGATGGAAGGGTGTCCAATTTTTTGGCGAACCTATCCTGAGGTTTTGGCAGATAATGGAAGGATAAGACATCAAAGTTGTTGGCTAACTCTTTGAGGTGCTTATGGTAAGGAACTAATCACTCCTCCTTGATTTTCCATTTACCCAAGGCTTGGGAGATAATGAAATTAGAGTCATCGTAGACTTTCAAGTTTTTGATGCCAATCTAAAAAGCTAATTCTAGTCCCAATACACATCTTCATACTCTGCTTCATTGTTCATTACCTCGAAGTCTAGTTTAACTGCCAGAGGAAAGCTTTTATCGGTAGGTGTAAGTAACACCATCCTGGCACCATAAACTTTATAATTGGAGGCTCCATCAAAATACGGTTTCCATGTTTCATCGAGAATCTCAGGTTCTTCCAAATGTTCATCGATTGGGGCAACAACTAGTTGGTCAGTGATAACACTACCCTTGATAGCTTTCCTCTGGACATACTTGAGGTTGTAGGTTGCAAGGACTACCATCCATCTAGCCATTTTACTGTCTTGGATAGGCTTCTTTATGAGATACTTTAATGAAATTTGGTTAGTGAGGATATGTGTGATGTATGCCCCCAGGTAATGCCTATGACAAACCCATACTCGAGCTAGGCATAGTTTCTTAATGTACTTGTACTTGAACTCAGGTAGTAGATGGAATTTTTCTTATGGGAATCTAGTGCATTTTGGGCTAGCATTACCCCTATGGCTTCTTCAATGATATTTAAATAGAGTAATAGTGGTTGACTAGGTCTAGGAGGTTATAGAACTGGCGGATTCAGAAGGTATTTATTAATATGTTCAAAGACTTTTTGGCATTCCTCATCCAATTATTTAGAGGAATTCTTCTTCAGAAGGTTGAATATGGGACTACAAGTGTTATCCAATTGGGGGATGAACTAATTGATATATTGGAGACAACCTAGAAAGCCCCTTATCTCTTTTTTAGTTCTAGGAGGCGGCATGTCGAGAATAGCTTTAGACTTGGTAGGGTCTATCTTAGTGCCTTTCTTGCTAACCATGTATCCAAGGAACACTATAGATGAGGATCCAAATATGCACTTGTTAGGATTGAGTTTGAGATTATACTGTCGAAGTTAAGGAAGAACTTTTCTAGTGTTTACAGGTGTTGTTTAGTAGTAGCACCTTTGATGACCATGTTGTTGACGTAGACTTCCACTTCTTTATGTGTCATATCATGGAAGACTGTAGTAGCCATCCTCTGATAGGTGGATCTGGCATACTTTAAACCAAATGGCATTACTTTATAGTAGTAAATGCCCTATTCTATGATAAAGGTTGTCTTTTCCTTATTTAGAGGATGAACTAGGATTTGATTGTACCCCATGGTCAGATCGATTAAGGAAACTATCTATGAGCCGACTAATGTGTCAACTAGAAGGTCTATATGGTGCAGTGGGAAATCATACTTAGGGCATTCCTTGTTCAAATCTCGATAATCTACACACATTCTGAATTTTCCATCCTTGTTCGGCATTGGGACAAAGTTTACCAACCAATACAGATAGTTGATCTGTTTGATGAAGTTATGAGAGAGGTGCTTAGCCACCTCTTCTTCGATTGGAAGGGACTAGGCTAGTTTTGTACACCTGAGCTTCTGTTTAACAAGCTTGCAATCTAGATATGTCTAGATTTTATGGACGGCGATGCTTGGATCGAGTTCGTTCATGTCATTGGGCTTCTAGGCGAAGCAGTCTTCGAATCTTTTGATAGAAGATGTAGTGTCCTATTTATTTGAACATGAAAATTCAATGTATGTGTTTTTAGGCATGTCATGAGTACGATTTTTTGTGGGCTCTTTAACTACATCTTTTATTTCATTATTCTCTTTTTTTGATTTATTGAGGTTAGATTCATCAGTTGGAACATCAAAAGAAAATAAAGACACAGGCACGTAACAAGAAAACTTGGTTATCTTATTGAATTAAATTAGAGATAGGTCTAAGGTTACATCAAACTCGTAATTAAAGCCCGATGGACCTGTTACATCAATTTTAGATTCAATGAGGACTCAGACTCAGTACTAGACTCAAACTTGGTCTTTGATTTAGAATCAACAACTCCAATATGGCTCTCGTCAAAGTGCCAGTTCTTCAGTTTTCCTATAGCAAGCATGATCAGAGAGGAGAGTTTAGTTTTCTCCACTATGTCAGCCAGGACAACAATTTTTCCAAAGAGGCTAGCCTTTATACTTTCCTTATAGTCATTATCCAAAGAGTAAATCAAGGCATAATCTTCAGCCTGAAGCTTCACATAAGTAAAGAGTTCGAAACTAGGAATTCTAATTCCAGTCACAGGGCAAATCCATGGATTTGGAAAAACATAGTAAGGAACTGTCTCTCTCTCTTTCACAGAGAACCCATTTAGAGTCTTGAAATAATGCCTCATCAGGATGTCACTTTTCCCTCTCTCTTGGTACTTGTAGGCCTTTCTTTGGCTTTGGCCTTTTCTTTTTCAATCTCATCATCAATTGGATGATAACCTAGGCCAAAAAGAGGAGTAGAAAATTTGAATTCTTTGAAGGATTCAACTCTTTGTTGATTTTTCCCAATGCACAGTCCATGGAAATAGGCCACGTGCATCATAATATTCCTAATCATAGGGTTGCAGTATGGGTCAAAGTCCAAAGCGATCACCTTCTTTAGGTTCTCAATAGTGTGAATGAACTGGACAAATGAGAAGCTAAATAAAGCATATACCGATAACTTGGGCTGGATTTCCAAAATTAGGACTGTGTCTAGAACTTCAGATTTGCAAGACATGTCTACCTTAATGGTCCTAATTCGATTCTTCAACGGGAACTTAACTTGTTGATTCAAAGTTGATGGCACTATCGTGGTTTGGTGTATCCAAGGTCTTCCCATAAGAAGATTGAAGAATAATGGTACATCAATGACTTGGAATGGTACTTTAAAAGTGGTTTAGCCCATAGTGACAGTCAGAGTCGCCATTCCAAAAACTTCTCTCTTTGAGTTATCATATGCCCAAACGATTTGGTCAGAAGGAGTAAAATCAACAACACTTAACCCTAAGCAGCTTCCAACTTTAAGTGGGCAGACATTCAATGCTGACCCATTATCAACCAAAGCCATTAGGATAGTTTTCTCCCTTGTGGTGATAATGATGTAGAGGGCATTATTATGTAGTCCTCAGGTGAGATCTCATTGTCTGAAAAAGAGATTGATGCCCCCTTAGTGGATTTTGTAATAGAGGCAACAAAAGCTTTAAGTGAAATGTCAGTTGGAGTCTGGCATTGGCTCAATGTCTTACAAAGAGCTTGGAATTGAGGAAAAGATGACATAAGTAGACTATATATGGAACTGTTTGCGTGGTTCTTCTTCAGCTACTTAAGTATGGGATCCTCATCAGGGTCAGAAGTTCCCTTAGATTGAGCCACTGGCTGGCTTGTAAATGGAGGAGCAATAGGCGCTGGAGTGATCCTCCCACTTTTAGTGATAGAATCAATTTCATTACCCAAGTTCCTTGGATCGATGATAACACAATAGTAGTAATTGTGGAATGACCTCTTAAAGGAAGGTTGGCTAAATCAGAAGTGAGCAGTTTGGAAAGAACTTCTCTAAGAAAGATTCACCCCTTCAGTACAGTGATAATTGCTCAGGTATACATCATTAGAGATAACATATGGTGAATCTCCTTCTACAAACTCATTCAAGACTGCATTTACATTTTGCTCTTGCAGGGGATCTGTGCTGATGTTTGCAGAGGGTAGGAGTAGATCATTAGCATAAATTAGACCTTGAATCTTATGTTTGAGGGCCTTGCAATCATCAGTTTTATAGTCTGGCCTTTGATGGTAGTCACACCTTTTATAAATTTTAAAGTTCTTTAGTAATGGATTTGGAATGGGCTTGGGTTACAATGGTTGGAATGCACCATTTTCTAAGCATTGCTTTAGGAGAAAACTCTATGTTAATCCCCTTAAATTTGTAAATTTCCTTTGTTTGATCTCAATAGGCTTCCAAGCCAAAATTGCATTGACCCCACCTTCTTTCTGAGTACTATTGGTATTTTTGAAATGAGAGGATGAGGTCTAAGTTTTGCCCTTAATGAGGACAGATTCAACCCCATCTTCCAGGTGAGTGCTAACATTCACTAATGCTTTGAAATCAGGCAGATACTGTGTTATCAATCTACCTTGAAACACAAGTAATAGAATTTTTATGATAATGCCAATTTGTTTTGTATCTATTGGTTTGTTTACCATTTGGGAGGCCTTCTACCTCTATCAAGTAATGAAAGCTGAAAATGTTTCTTTAGGAAATTGTTTAGTTATTTCCATGAATTGCTTGATTATAGGAATACTATTTTGCTAATTCATTACATATGGACTCATAGGCCCATTTCTTGGAATCCTCTAATTGAACAAACCAGTTCAGAATTGCACCAGTAAGTGATTATTGCAAAAGCTGATCAAGGAGCTCACCTTTCATACCCAGATAGTGGAGTGTACCATAGTAGATTCTTAGGTAAATGTTAGGGCAGGTGGTGCCATCGAACTTCCCAAAATTTGGCATATAAAACTTGGGTGGAAGTTTAGTGTTAGGGAAGGGACTCAAAGCCTTCACATTAAGGAAAATTTCTTTCTTCTTTAAGGCCTTGTGGGTCTTCTCCATTTCCTCATACCTTTTCATCATTGTTTGCATCAAGGATCAGTTGATGCCATCTTTTGGAAAGGATCCGTAGTAGGGGTAGATGGGATACTATTTCCATGACTAGTTTATTGATTTAAAACAATGAATTCATCATCTAAATGCTCCTTTTTTGAGTTGGAAGAGGTAGAAGCATGATTGGTGGGCTAGACCCTAACTTGAGCCAACATAGCTTGCACATTACCCAGGATGGTCTATTCTTGTACTTGCATCATGCCAGAAATGGTCTCTTGTTGAGTTTTTATGGCCTCTTCTTGCTTTATCAAAATTTTAGCTAGCACAGAGGTGATGTCAGGAGGTAGAGCATTTAGAGCAATGGCAGTAGGTGCAGTGGCATCTGCAGCAAGGTTAAGGGTGTTGTTGCCTTCCAAGTTTGACATGTTACCTGTTGGAGAAAGAAAAGCTATGGTATCAGCTTTATTTTAAAGAGGGTAAGGCAATTAATAAGTAGGTAAATTATGAAAAAGGGTGAGTGTTTTAGAGGATTTTAGTTGGAATAATTCACTTAGTTCAATTTCAATTTTTTGGATGCCGTGATGCATGCATACATGTATACATGACTGAAAAAGGTTTCATGATGACAGGTAAAAATCAGTGTCTTTATGGTACATGGGCCTTAGGTTCAACACTAATCATTACATGAGATCTTGATGGTTTAAAGGTTTCTTAGTGATAAGAGGTGTGATATACCTAACTGCATGTGAACCAAGGAGATTCGCGTGGGTCCAACGGCTATGTGCAACCTCGTTATCCCAACCAAAAGGATCAAAGGGTACACCTTAGAGTTAGATGATTTCAATATCATTAAAGCAGTCCTAAGGAAGGAAGCTCACTCAGTGTTACTTTCTATCTAGGTTTTCCTCAAATAAGGGAGCAGGTTAAGTGATGCATGAAACTTACTTCCATATAGTCTTAAGCTAAAATATGTTTTTATCAAAAAATAATCCGCTTAGTGTTGCAAGTTTCCAAACATATCTAGTGGAGTCGCGAGCTATAAGGCACCGTTCAAAGCTCATAAGATTTCCCAGTTCACCATTGAGTTTATAGCTCGAGGAAACCAACCAAATGGGGGCAGATTGCATATGACATCGTGATTATGGACAAGTCCCACATTTATACACCCCACATGTATCTATTGGTGCACATGTGTGATGTGTTAAGAGTCATCACATAATCAATAAGAAAACTATTTTTCCTTAGGTGATTAAAAACCCTTTTATAAAACTCCATTTTAAAAATGATTTTACTTAATTATTTGGAAAAGGCTGGCTTTCGAACCATAGTTGGGTTCGGGGATTCGTGATTTGATAAAAACAAGTTTAGAAAATGATTTTCCAATTTCATAAGAACTTTTGTCTTAAGAAAAATATGGTTTCAGATAAAAAGTGATTTTCGTGCATACATGGAATATCACGTGATGCATGAATAGATAAAGCATGACAGTTTATGATGCATTAATAGGCTATCATATGCATGACATTCATAAAGCAATAAAAGTGAAATGATTAAACATGAGTCCTTTCTCTAGCCCACTTTAGGTTCTAGAGAAGGCATATATCCCAAAAAAAAACAAATAAATTTAATTGCATAATAAAATGGGAAATAATTAGGGGATCTCCTCTCTAGTCCACAGACCTAGGAGAGGCACATATTCCCCAATATAAATCCAGAATTGAATAATAACAGTATAAATCATTACAGTAATACATAAAATGGAATAGATAAAAGGCATAACATAAATAATCAATTTGATAAAGAAAATATAAGAAAAAGGTATTTTTGGAGTTGAAGCCATTAGAAGGCTTGTCGATGTATCCCATTGAATGGGAATCAAACGCCATGCCATTCTCCCTTCTCGTGAAGGGCGAGGTTATTCTGATAATAATGGGTGGTGGTTTGGTTTGTTCAGAAGCAAATTAGTTTTATTTAATAAACTATTAACTGATAAGTTCTTAATCCGTTTAACATTTGATTAATGAAAAAGGATTTTATGCATATGATTGCTTAAGTTCATTTTAGGGATTTAGTTCGATTCATTTTAGAAAAAAAAGGAGTTTTAATGAGAAATGCCTTATTTTGGATTAAAGGAATTAAATCAGAATACAAAAAGAAAAGAAATAATGTACCTTATTATATTTTGCTTATGGAGTTTTGGACGTCGTGGATCAAACGGCTTGATGAACCCGAAGCGTGTCTTCACTGTGTTCGAAGAGTACTAATTAGTGTATGTCTAGACTAAACTTGGTGAAAGTTGAACCATCAGACTGGTTGAAAAATGAATGTCTTTGGTGAATTCTGGGTGTTTTTGGTATTTTTGGATCGATTTGGTGTGAATTGTAGTGTCTGCAGAATGTTTTGGAAGGTCTGGAAGCATAAAAAAGTCGAACCCTAAAACTGTTTTAAAGGTTCGAATTTATAGAAAATCAAGTAAAAAATTCTGGAAGTCCAGAACGTGTGCATTTAGACCAAACTTGCATGTTTGGGCCAAACGTGTGCGTGTTGGGCCTGATTTTCTAGGTCTAGTCCAGTCTATTTCGATTCAATTGTTTGAATTTTCTAGGTCTGTTTGGCATCTGATTTGAGCACGGTTTGAATCGTTGGACTCATATTGGTGGTCCACATCCATTGGTGTAAAAATATGGGTATTTTCTCAAAAAATTTTCTAGAATGCAACAAGGTGTGTTGCCCCACTACCCTATTATGTTCCCAAAACTTTGAGTGTCATAAGGCAACTGGCAATTCTGGAGGTGCAAAATTAAGGGTTCATAGGTTTGATTCCCATTCAACGGGATACGCTGGCAAGCTAGTTTAAGACTTCAACTCCACCTTTTATTTTTATTTGAATAAAATTCATTATTTATTTTATTAATTTATTTTAATTTAATTATTTATTCTATTTTTTTATGTTATCATTTTTTTATAATTAAAGGCGATTGTTGATTGGCATATGATTGTCAATTGAGGAATCAGCCTGATCTATTTCTTAACATAACTATTGTTAATAGAATAGATCAATCCTTTTGTTTTTAACATTTTATTTTCCTTTATTTTATTATTATTTATCATTATTACCTTTATTATTATTGCATTTCGTTTTCTACTATTTACTTTTTTTGAATGTCTATTAAAGGGGAATGTATGCTCTTCCTATGCCTTTTGGCTAGAAGAGGGATCCACTCTATTTTTATTCTATTTATCTTTATTTAATTTAATTTCTTTCAATTATTTTATTTATTTTGCTATTGGGGATATGTGCCCTCCCTAGTATCCTTTGGTCAGAGGAGGGACCCTTGTTTATTTATCACTTCAATTTTTTTACTTTCATTAATTACCTATCATTCATGCAATCAATATCTTGTTCATGTATCATTTTAAATGCTTTATTATGTTCATGCACCACATTGAAATATCATGCATACATAAAATCTTTTCAACCAAAAGCTTATGATTTTTTAAGCCTAAATTGTTTAGAAAATGAACAATTTTTCTAAAAAAATGTAATTTGTATCAATCATAAGTACTCAAGTCCATCTTTTGGTTCAAGATTTGTGTCTTTTCTAAAATTAGGAAAAATTACATTTTATGGAGTTAAAAATCAGTTTCTTAATCACCTTGAAAATAAATGATTTTCTAAAGTGTTAAGTGGCGACCACGTACACACAAATGCATCTAACGGGTCCATAAAGGGTTCACCTAATGAGGGAACTTGTAAGCCAAAAAGTTGACTTCTCTATCACTTTCGTACTACTAAAATAGAAAAAAGTATGTATAACATGCATGCAGAGTTCGCCATGTATAATCTGACTCCCTTGCCATCAGTTTCCTCAGGTCGAAAACACCAGAGGCACACTGGTGCCCTGGAGGCCAGGGCCTCATATAGAGGGAAAGAATAGAATCTTAGAAGAAATGGATAGAACCATGATTAATGAGATGAATTAGCCATAATATTTTTATGGAGAAGTAACCAACAATTCATGTTATATCCTTAATAGGTTTCTAATTAGACCTCAACTAGATAAGACACCTTATGAGTTGTGGAAGGGTAGAAAGCCTAATTTGTCATACTTTCATGCATTTGGATGTAAATGTTTCATCTTAAATAACCAGAAATATAACCTTAGAAAATTTGGTTCAATATCTGATGAAGGTATTTTTCTTGGCTATTCCACCACTAGAAAATGCTATAAAGTATTCAACAATCTAGTTATGGAAGATTCCATGCATGTTATTTTTGATGAATCTAATTATTGTGGTGAAAGGAAAAGTAAAGATGATGAATCAAATTCTGACTCACCTAATGATGAAGTTAATTTAAATGAGAATAAAGCTAAAGAAGCTCATAAGCTAGAAGAGTCTGCACCTAATGATGATAAGAAGTCTTCTCCTAACAGTGATCGAAACTTTACTCCTGATGAGGAAAAGAATTTAACACCTAATGACAATAGTGAAGTCTAGGCTTCTGACCTCACAAAGGAATGGACATACCATAGGGATCATCCAAAGGAGAATATTCTTGGCAACCTTTCACAAATAAGGATGACTAGATCTTCCTACAAGGATCTATATGGTGATTCAACATTTATCTCATAAATTGAACCTAAGACATTTGAAGAGGTAAAAAATGATGAGAATTATATTGAAGCAATGTAGAAAGAACTAAATTAGTTTCAAAGAAATCGTGTGTGGAAATTAGTACCCAAACCTATGCACCACTCAATCATTGGAATAAGATGGGTCTACAGGAACAAGTTGGATAAGCATGGAACTTTAACAAAAAATAAGGCCATGTTAGTTACATAGTGGTATAATCAATATAAAGGTATAGACTTTGATGGAACTTTTTCTCTTGTTGCTATATTAGAAGCAATTAGGCTTATATGTGTAGTTGCATATTTCAAAATTTTTTTCACATTACCAAATGTATGTCAAAAGTGTATTTTTGAATGGCTACTTAAATGACAAGGTATATGTGAAACAACCTCTAGGATTTGAAAATTTTTATAAGCCCGATCATGTTTATAAACTTACAAAAGTACTTTATGGATTGAAACAGGCTCTTAGGGCATCGTATGAATGCCTTAGCAAGTTTTTCATCCAAAAACAATTTTCTAGAGCCAAAATTGACAATACTCTTTTTTTTTTTTATAAAAACTCATAATCATGATATGCTCATTATTCAAGATTATATTGATAATATTATTTTTGGAACTACTAACAAACTATTATGTGAGCAGTTCTTAAAAGAAATGCAAAGTGAGTTTCAAATGAGTCTAACAGGTGAACTAAAGTTCTTCTTTGGATTGAAAATTAAGCAGTCATCTAAAGGCATCTTCATTTGTCAATCCAAATATAACTAGGAACTTATCAAAAAGTTCAGAATGTCATATCTAAAGAGTATTAATACACATATTAGTCCTACAACTAAGGTGGACAAGGATGAATCTAGAAATATATGGACATCAAGCTACATAGGGGTTTGATTGGATCTCTTCTATATCTAACTGCTTCTAGACCTGACATCCACTTCAGTGTTTCTTTTTGTGCTAGATTTTAAGCGAATCCAAAGGAGTCACACTCAATTTCTTTAAACATATCTTTAGATAGCTTACTTGAATCATTGATTTAGGTCTATTGTATCCAAAATGCAATAATTTTGTGCTTGTTTAATATAGTGATGTTGACTATGCATGTGGTAGAATTGACAGAAAAAACACATCTAGAACCTACTAGTTCTTGAGGAATTATCTAATATCTTGGTTTATCAAGAAGTAAACATTTGTATCTAGTTAGTGTGCTGCTCATATCTTATGGATGAAGAGGTAGCTAGAGGACTATGGTATGAAGTTCAAATTCCATCAACCTATCTAAAAATCCAGTCTAGCACTCTAGAATCAAATACATTGAGATTCGTCAATACTTTTTTGAGTTCTCATCCAAAAGGGTGACATCCAACTTGAATTTGTTCCATCTAATCACCAACTATAAGATATCCTAACTAAGCCCCTACTTGAAGAGCAATTTTGCAGCATTAGAAGTTCTCTTCGTATGGGTACCCTGACCTTTTCTCAATTTTCTTTCTTATAATAAATACTTGCTTAGATGCATTCCCATCTAAAAGCATGAATAAGAGTAGTAGCATTTAACATCTATGTTCAGTGATCCCCCTCTCTGAGCATTATATGCTTATGCGTTTAATAAAATGTCATTTACTTGTTGAATGGGCATGTAATTTGATTGTTTGACATAGGGAAGTAAAAAAGTATTGAAATGATTAAATTTGTACACTCACCTATGTACAAAAGGTACAATTATTATCATTAGTTATGTCATTACTTTTCGCTTAAGATTTTTTGAAGATAATTAAAATAGAAAAAGGACAAAAATAAAATAAAATAAATAAATAATTATGAGATGATGAGCTTTCTAGAAAACATGTGCATAACCGCCCTCTCTCTCTCTCTCACCTCTTATTTGGAAAATGATAAAGAAAACTAGTTAAGTAGAGAAAGGTTACCAAACTAACCCCTCCAGTTGTTTCTTTTTTCAAAATTCAAAACTTTGTCTCTCTTATATAAATGCCTAAATTCTCACATCAAAATAGATACTAATCTCTTTCTTTTCTCTATGTTTCTCACCCCCTAAAAATTTCATTATGTAAAACCATGGGAAAGAGAAAGCCATCCTTTTTGTCTCCACCCACTTAAAAGTGAAAAACCAGACAATCTTCACCTGCTGCATTAGTCATTAAAGACTCAACCAAACCTTTTTTGATCTATCATCATGTCGTCGACTATAAAGTTCTTCGAGCTAACACCTACAAGTTCAAGGAGTGGTTTGTGTTCAAAAAGTGAGTTGAGTTTCTAACCTAATTTCTTTCCATTTTATGAAGAAAATATGAAGGTATTTTACTCATCCATTACTAAAGAGTCAGACACCATGATTAAAGCTTCAATAGGCGGCCAAGTTAAAACCATCGCTATTGAGTTGCTGGCTAAGATTCTAGAATTTCCATACCATGGAACAAAAATGTAGGGAGATTCAAAGTTAGTAAAGGACTACAACAAGAAATAATTTCTAGATGAGCTTATGATAACCTCATGTAACAAGAATACTACCTCTATTGAATATTAATTACATGGAAGAATGGTCAGTGTAGCCATGGATTTTTATGCCTGCATTTCTTCCATGGCTTCTTTAGTAATAGTTAATTAGAGTAGTAAAGGTTGACCAGGCCTAGGAGGTTATAGGATTGGAAAACTCAAAAGGTACGTCTTAATCTCTTTGAAGGCTCTCTGATACTCCTCAGTCCATTACTTAGAGGAATTCTTTTTGAACGAGTCGAATATTAGGCCACAAGTGTTGGCTAATTGGTGAATGAACCAATTGATTTATTAAAGGTAGCTGAGGAAACCTCATATGTTCTTTTTAGTTTTAGGAGTTGGTATGTCAAGGACTTTAGACTTAGTTAGATCCATTTCTATGCCTTTCTTACTGACCATGTAACTGAGGAACACTCCAGATGAGGTTTCAAATATCTACTTGTTAAGATTTAACTTGAGATTGTACTGTCGAATTCTAAGGAAGAACTTCTCCAGTGTTTGTAGATGTAGTTCAGGAGTTGTACCTTTAAGGACCATGCCATCAATGTAGACCTCCACGTCTGTCTGCATTAAGTCATGGAAGATAGTACTAGCCATTCTCTGATAGGTGGCTCCATCATTTTTAGCCTAAAAAGCTTTACTTTGTAATAGTAGTTGCCTCATTCTATGATAAAAGCTATTTTTTCCATATCTAGAGGATGAACCAGGATCTAATTGTATCCTATAGCCAGATCGGTTAAGGAAACCATTTCTAAATTGGTTAGTGCATTGACTAAGAGGTCTATATGGGGTAATAAAAAATCATCCTTGGGGCATAAAAAATAATCCTTGGGGCATGCCATGTTGAAGTCTTGATAATCCACACACATTTTGACTTTGCTACCTTCTTTGGTACTAGGACAATGTTTGCCAACCAAGATGTGTATTTGATTAGCTTAATGACTATGTGGGAATGCTCTTTAGCTACTTCTTCTTTGTTTGTATACACTACGTAGGCTTCATACATCTAAGCTTTTATATGATAGGCTTGTAGTCTAGATAGGTTGGAATCATTTGGGTGAAAATGATTGGATCTAAAATGATCATGTCACTGGGCTGCTAGGTGAAGCAGTCTTTAAATATTCTGTTTGCAAATTTAGTGTCCTATTTACTTGAGCATGCAGATGCAATGTATGTGTTTTTAAGCATCTCATGAGTGCAAGTGTTTATGGGATTTTATCTGTATCTTTTATTTTGTTTATTATTTTGTTCTCTTTTTCTGTTTGTTTAAAGTCAGATTTATCAATTGGAACAGTAAAAGAAAATAAGAAAATAGGCCTATTACCAAGAAAACTTAGAGGTCTTATTAATTAAAATGTGAGAGAGGTCCATGGTTACATCATACTCATAGTTAAATCCCA